>JADRCD010238587.1:0-36278 GCA_019843815.1 Montemys delectorum
TTGAGGGACATCTGGGTTGTTTCCAGTTTCTGGCTATTATAAATAAGGCTGCTATGAACATGGTAGAGCATGTGTCCTTATTACATGATGGAGCATCTTGTGGGTATATGCCCAGGAGTGGTATGGCTGGGTCCTCTGGTAAAACTATGTCCAATTTCCGGAGGAACCGCCACACTGATTTCCAGAGTGGTTGTACCAGTTTGCAATCCCACCAGCAATGAAGGAATGTTCCTATTTCTCCGCAGCCTCTCCAGCATCTGCTGTCACTTGAGTCTTTTATCCTAGCCAATCTGACTGGTGTGAGGTGGAATCTCAGAGTTGTTTTGATTTGCATTTCCCTGATGACTAAGGATGTTGAACATTTCTTTAGGTGTTTCTCAGCCATTTGGTGTTCATCAGTAGAGAATTCTTTGTTTAGCTCTATGCCCCATTTTTTAATAGGGTTATTTGGTTCTCTGGAGACTCAAGAAAAATTTTTTAAAGAATCCTTCCAACTGTCTGGAAAGATGCATGCATCCATGATTCCAAAGGAAAGAAAAAAACTGAAGAGTAGTTAATGTAGAAAGCACTGAGTAGAAAAACACAGAACACTGCAGAAAGTAACAAAAACAATTTGCATACACAAATAACTTTGGGTATTCGGGGCCTCCATTCTATAATCAGACTCCTAAAGTGGAGGGCTGGTTTAAACAGCAGGAACCATTCACAAGCTGCCTCCAAGGACATCTCATCTTAGACAGACGCTACCTTGACACGAGGGGATAGGCAGTGGGGTTTCTGAGCAAGGAGGACTGGAAAGCAAGTGCAGCCGCAGGTCTATTACAACAAATGAGAATTCAAATCAAAACTAGGTAAGCTGTTCACTGTGACCTAAGGAACCAGTGAAGAGGGTCTCGTAGTTAGGATTAGTCTTACACTGAACCCTAGAACATTCAATTCCATCAGATATTTGTAACTGTACAAGAATACCAATTAATCCCACACTAAAGCAGAAGTTTCAGGGCCCTGCCACAGCCAATAGGATGTCTTTAAAAAAAAAAGAGAGAGAGAGAGAGAGAAAATCTTAGTTGAATCACTTGATAGATCAACTGGTCCTAACTGACATCTACTTAACATGGCCTCTAAATGCTGCAGAAGACACGGTCTCCTCACCTGACCATGGCACTTTCTTTAAAATGCACCAAGATATAACTCACACACTAATTTTACCGTTGAGAAATCGAAAACAGAAGCAGCAGAACTCATGAAAGCTCACGGAAATTGTATAACACAACTGAGTAATTAGTGAGCCATTAAACAAAGAAGAAAATAGATACACACAGAGACGATCTGCTTAAGTGCATTAAGTCAGTCTCACTAAGATAAATATTTGTTTGTTCTCTGTTGTGAATCATAAATTTTTAAAAGATAAATTAAATCATGTACATACACAAGACATGAAATGGAGGCAAAAATTGCCTAATGAAACAAAGGGTGTTAGTCAGAAGTAGCTAGTGAGTGTAGAGAGGGCATTTAGGTTTGTGGAAACTATTCTCAAAGTTACCATATTCTTACATGAAAATACCATTAGGGGCCAATATGCCAAATATTGAGGATATGACAGTTTAAAAATATTATTAGATAAAATACTAGTGTTTTTAAGGTTAACAAAAAAAGGAAGAAGAGCAAGAGAGGAGGTCTGAGCACCATCCAGTGTGTGTAGCTGGGAGATTTTCCGGTGGAAAGCAATTGCCAATTGTCTTCTGGCCACTTGGATTTAACCCCCAGTGCCATAGAAAGAAGAAAACCATTTCTCGGTATCTATTCTATGTAATACTTAATATACGCCTGTATTACAATACTTCAAAATATCCCATAAGGGACAGATAATTTTTGTGCATCAGTTATATAAAGTTTCTAAGTTGGTGACAACTGTAGAAAAGTGAACTCTTCAAAGAATTTCAGGGGCTGAAATATAGTTTAGTGGTGGAGTGTGCACATGCCAAGGGTAAGAACTTGGATTTTATTTTATACTTGCTGGGCGGTGGTGGCGCACGCCTTTAATCCCAGCACTTGGGAGGCAGAGGCAGGCAGATTTCTAAGTTCGAGGCCAGCCTGGTCTATAGAGTGAGTTCCAGGACAACCAGGGTTACACAGCGAAACCCTGTCTCAAAAAACAAAAACAAAAACAAATAAACAAAAAAAAAGTACTGAATGCTCCCCAACACATACACAAGTCAAAACAAAAACAAAAAAAAATAGAAGAAATTTTAAAGACAAATTAAAAATGCTTTTGTTGTGATTAAATGCTGTAGTAAGATGACTTGCTCAGCTTGCATTTTTATAAAGCCCTGAATCACCTGCCCAGGGTGGCCTCACACACAGTGGACTGGGCACTCCCACGCTAGTCATTGATTAAGAAAATGCTAGACAGATTTGCCTACCGGTGAATCATAAAGAGACATTTTCTCAAACCAGTTTTCTTGAGATTATCCTAGCTTGTGTTGACAGAAGAAATGACTTCAGCATAGTAGTCATTTGGGACACCGCAGTAGCCGATTAATGCAAGCTCCTGCGCGGAAGTCAGGGTGGGCCAAGATATGTTCTGCATGAGTCAGGGGATGAAATTAACCACCATGGCCATTTCCTAGCAAACGAATCCAGCCCTTTTGCTTGATGCACTTTAGCTTGATGACCCTGAAAGGCGGTGACTGTGTGGACGTTGGTGGGTTGAGGCAGTTTTCTGTAAGATCCACATGGGAGAAAAGAACAGGTATTTGAATACCATTTTCAAATGCTTGGAAAAATAAAACAAGAAAAGAAGAACCAAGTAAATTCTCTCTAATATTAACAAATCTCCCTGCCACTTGTAAATGTATGCTTTACGTAGTTCTAAACACAATTCATTCTTGGCTCTTATGACATCTACCTACACATGCTTTTACTTAACCAGTACACCGGAGTGAACTTCCACACAACCTTGTGTTTTAAGGTGCAGGAGTAGTAGCAGAGACTCCCTGGGGGAAGACAATGGGTGTGGTTAAGGGAAAGACTGGAGTGAGAGTTCGGAAAACTGAAACACTCTGGATTATCCCTTTTTCCTAGTGTGGAAGTTTATAGATTCATCCTTAATTGAGCAATTTATCTTACAAACTCTTGGCAAACGGTGGTGTTTACATAACACTGCTGCTGAAGCTATTTGCCCCTTTGAGACTTTTAGTCCCTCATCCAGTCAAGGCTTTCTCCATGTTTGAGCTTCTCTGAAGGAGGCAGAGAAAAGACGACTGCAACAGAAACCTCAGATCCCATCAATCTGTTTTCATTGCTTTTACGGATTAATAATGGCTTGTTACCTGGACATCCTGGTCGTTGTGCGAGCCGTGTGATGAGATGGGGGCTTCCTTTCACCATGTAATGTCTGACTGAGGCACTGGATGAATGAGAGTGTTGGACAACAGCAAGCAGGTATAACAGACAATATGGTACCCAACAGGGCTTCCTTGATGGATAAATGGATGAGTGGGATGTTTGTTCACTGTAAGATTAAGACCTGGTACAAAAACCTATGGGCACTGGCAGACTCTGACGAAGAGGGAGCAATGCCCAGGGTAAACAACATTAAGAAAAAGACATTTAACCTCACCCACCTTGGTTCCTTTGGTGGTAGAACAAAGCATAGACAAACTTCATCCATGTCAAAAACTATCTGCAAAACATTGTTTAAAATTGACCCTCTGGATTTTTCCCCCCATGCCTGGCAATTATTTGTTAAGATGTACTAGGGAGCAGGTCTCTAGTGGAAACACAGACAAAAGGCAAAGGAAAGAAATGGGATTGTGCAGGATGCAATAGAAGCCGTAGATTAACCCAGCCAACTTGACCTGTCAATCAAATCTATAGTCATTTTTTTTTTTTAAAAGGCCAATACCGATCTGCTAACTGGGCAGCCTGGCCACTATGAGCAACAGGACAAAATTTCCGGCCTTCTATGACCAGTTGACACCTGGCTGACCCATTTTAGCAGATGCTGTTGAGGATCAGAGAGCTGAGTCCATGTGGATTCTGATGAGAGTTGCATCTATATTTAAAGCTCGATGTCACTGGGAGCTCTCTTGGTTTTGTCAAACTGTCTACTGGCCCAGATGAGCTGCAACTCCTTGCAATGGAATGTCAATAAGACCAAAGCAATTCTGGTTGATTCACGGCACCAGCTTAAGCATATTCACTCGCGCCGATCACATTTGACAGATAGTTACCTTCCACTGAACTCCGTGGTTAGCAGCTTGGGCGTGCTCTTGACAGTGAGCTAGGAGTTGATGCCTAATGTTTATTTCATATCCTGTTTTCCCTTCCCTAATACTGCATGTGTGAATCATATTTAAATATATTCTCAGCTGGTGTTCTCCTCAGTCCCCTTGGCTTCTCGGGACAGAGGGTCTGATGACTCGTTGTTCTCACTATTTTAATAAATGTAATGTGTGCCCTCCACTCTTTTGGGGATCTGGTGTGTATATGTGGGTGTGAGCTCTCCAGTTTTAATTTCATTAAATATACTGAATATAGACTAGATTTTCAGGAAATTTTGTGAACAATTGTCACATTCTATAGCAGAAAAATGCTCCATTGCTTGGAGGGGAGAGGTCACATTCTAATAAACTGTCTTTAAATTTGATACATTATTAGAACTACTAGTCAGTAAGCCCTCACTTTCTATATCACCATTCCTTTATTTTCATCAGTCTTTTAACTTTGGCAGTATTCTTTAAATATTTATATCCAAAATTATCCATTTCAAGTCTATTTTGTCATTTTAAGATGGCCATAATTTAAATCACTCACTCTAAAACATCTCTATTGAAGTATTGAATGTACATACAAGCACATTATAAGCCATTGTAAAAAAGTATCATTTCTAAATATTAAACTGGGCCATAATCGAGTGTAGTGAGTTAATGCTGAGCAGGGAATATGCTGATATTGGGAATCCACTCATTATGGTATCATACCTCGATGTTACAGTTTCCTTAAACTCAGACAGCAGCTGACCGGGAAACTTCAGGGATGCATAGATCTCATAATCTAAGCCTAATCTCCTCCTCTCTACAAAAAAAGGACTGCAAATCCCCAGAATCCCTTTCTCTGACTGGCTGAGTGGCAGCAGTATTTGCCTCGGCCTGGCCCTGGCTTCAACACTATGATTTTAAAGCAAGCACGTTTTGCTCACAGATTTCAATCTATTCTGGAACCTCCGGTTTAAGACATCAAACAGTTCCGGCGATGTAGTTAGACATTTCACACAGGAGAAAAACTTAAGCTCAAGTGGGGAAAAGAGTTTTCAAAATTACTTCCTCTGTGTTTTCTGGCATTCCTTGTCTTATTCTCTTAAAACTGACAGTTTTTAAATTTTTGTTTCTCTTTCACTGACAGCAACTAAAAGCACTGACAGGTGAGAGGCGAAAGGAAACTCAAGTCATTATTTTGTCCGTTGATGCCTTGCCATCAGGAGGGGCGCTGCCTAGATCTTACAAACTAAATTGTTTTGCAATGGTTCTAGAGTCACAGAGGCACTGTGCCAAGGGACTGCCTGAGGGAGGACAAAGGTGCATTTGACACCCTGTGCTCTCCTCAGAGGGCATGGTTGGAGTCTGTAGCAAAGTAAATAATTGGGGTGTGTGTGTGTGTGTGTGTGTGTGTGTGTGTGTGTGTGTGTTTACTTCCTATAGCCTTGGCTACAAATCTTTTCAGCATGTAAATTTACTTTTTTTTTTTAAAAGAAACTAATGGCTATTATGCAAGTATCGAAAAGAAAGAAAGCAGGTTAAGAAGTTAATGAATATGTGATTAAGAATTTACTCTAATGAAATACGAGATTCAAGATCAAAAGATAAAATTTGTTTTATTATAATGAGAAAAATCTTGCGTAGTAAGTTTATCCCTTGCAGAAATGCTTCGCAAGTAATTAAATGGAGAGAACTGGATTCTATTGATAGAAGTGTGTTGGGCCAACCAGGACCAACAAACATTTTAATCATAGAAGGGCTAATTTGTTCTTTTGAAAAATGTTAAGAGACTGAAAGATGGCTCAGTTGGTAAAGTTCCTGCCATATAAATATGAGTTTGGCTCAACATCGCCCATATAAAAAGCCAGATATGATGACACTTCTCTGGGGAGATGGAGATGGGAGTATCGCTGGAGTTCACTGGCCAACTGGTCTTGTAGAATCACTGAACAATCATTGAGAAAGTCTGTCTCAAGAAATGAAGTAAGGTGATGATCAACCAAGGAAGAAACACTCAACATCAATTTTTAGCCTCTATATATATGTATATACATGTTTAAATGCCCCTGTACACATATGAAAACACATATCAAACACATAGAAAGAAAAGAAAACATAACAATTATCTCTCTCTCTCTCCTTTATCTATCTATCTATCTATCTATCTATCTATCTATCTATCATCTATCTCAGGAGTCCTTTGTTATACAAACACATACACACACACAGGCATGACATTATTAAACTACTCAATTTCATCTAAGACTCTTTTCTTTTTTTTCTTTATACTAAACATCCAAGGCCCATGCTGTCTGGTATCTTTGAATTGTTTTGCACCATACTGACCACTGCTTTTGATGTTTTTGTTCTTATCCTGTGGATATGATACAAGTACACATACACGCACATACTATATACATATATATGTTCAATATACATGTATATATATGTGTGTACACACACACACACACATATATATATATATATATACACACACACAATTACTATATATTACTCAATGTTAACACTGAGTTACCTTTTTAGTCTGTCTTTCATATACTTGAAGTTGAAACAGTAAGAACTCCTAGCAGGAAACAGAATCTAAGTGTCCCAGGAAGAAGCTTCAGCAAGTGGTATGTGCACATGTGCACTTACAGGTTCCTCTAGTTTGTTCTTTGCCTTCTCCTGAGGCATTCTTTGAAGCCCACTTCCCATGCCTGTTAGCACAGCACTTGTGTTTTGATGTGACTGAGAGCAAGGTCATGTGCAGACCTCTAATGAAGTGTGGGAGGTGGCTCCTATATATACAATAAGTCACTTTTAGGTTAAATCATTTGGAATCCCCTCGTGTTCTGGATTTGCAAAGTCATGACTATTGTGTGTACGTATGTGTGATATATACACATGTGTGTGCGAGTGCCTACAAATGTGGACGCCAGAGGAGCCTCTTGGCCATGCTACCATATCAGTCTCTGCCTTGGCCACTTGACACACGATCTCTCATGAAAGCAAGAGCTAAGCCGGTAGCCAGGAAACCCCAGAGGTTCTGATCTCCGGTCTCCAGCTCTCTCAGTGCTGCATTTACAAACTGACCACTCCCAGATTGTTACATAGTCAGTGGGATCTGAACTCAGTGTCTCATCCGTGTCCCCGAGAGCTCTTCTCCACTGAGGCATCCCTCCAGGTCCGACGTCATGATAGTAATATACAATATTAATCGTCGAACGACAAGGTTGGCTGGCTGTTAACAGCAACAAGACGCATCATGATAAATGCTTGGTGGGTTTCCGAGAAAGAGAAAACTCCTTAGATAAAGACTTCAGACATGGCTTTTGATCAGTCCTTTCCAACCTTATTAATGTTGTAGCCCTTTAATGTGGTTCCAATCATAAAATTTCTTGTTGCAACTTCATAACTGTGATTTTGCCATTATTATAAATCATAATGTACATATTTGATATGTAGGACATCTGCCGTGTAACTCCCGTGAAAGGTTCATTTGACCCCTAAAAGGTTCGCAACCCACGGCTTGAGTTGGTTCTTTGGACGTCCCGAGACGGTAGAACATTAAAGCCACTTCAGTTTCCAGACGAGGTGTTACTGCCTTGCCAGAGCCTTGTCTGCTCGTTCTGAGATGACCTTTACATCCCTTTGCTTTACGTAAAAATTGACTTTGTTTTGTTAAAGACAAAGTAATAGTTAATGACTGTGTTCACCTGTGAAAGTTTGTCTTTACTTTACATAGCTGACTATAGGATGTAGCCATCATTTTTTTTTCTCCCTTTCTTTCTCTCTGACATTGTTGTTTAGGAGAGAGTGAATTAAGTGTGACACAGCTTGATTCTCAGGGGGTTTGGACAAAAGAGAAAGTTGGAAGTTCAGAAGAGCCTTGTGTCGTTCAGCTGGATGGTTTTTTTTTTTTTTTTTTTGTTTTTTTTTTTTGTCCCCCTTGAGTATCAGAGTTATCCTTATACCTAATGTGAGAGAGAGGAAGGCAGGAGCGGGGCACACAGGTGGAAAACTCTCTTCAAGTTAAATGTTAAAACGAGGTCCTTTACGTCTGCCTCTGGTGGACTAGGGCGCTAAAGACCCAGTGATAGATTTTGGAAGTATAGCTATAAAATAGATTTTAATGTTTAAGAGTCTGTAAAGGGCATCGAGTAGCTCATTGATTTTTCTATTTATTAATTAATTTATTTATTTATTTATTTGGATTGCTACCTGAAGTCCCCATACTGTGAGCATCTCCTTCATTAAATTTTAAAAGCACCGTGGCCCACCTGGAGGCCACGTGTTCTACTAAAAAGTATTCTCTAGTCAGAGTTTTCATGCCCGCTATTTAGAAAATAGTCCACATCTGAAGAAAATTGCCTAACTGAAATAATATTGGTCTTGCCTGGTCTCCCTTTCGAGGAACCGGCTCTAAATAACTGCTGATACAGCAACAAAAATCTCCGGATGGAGGACATGAATCCAGCCGTAAAATTCTTTGCCTTGCAAGTGTGAGTTCCAAAAAAAAAAAAGCTGAGCTTGGGCGGTGATGAGCACTTCCAATCCCAATGCTGGGTACTGGGGGACAGGTGGATCCCTGGGGCTCACTGACCATGTAGCCTGACTGAATCTGTGAGGGATTCCTAAGGAGCGGTTTCTAGATATAACAGACATTTCAGTTTTAACCCATAAGTTTCTCTACATAATCTACTTTTGGTCAACGTGATACCTAACTTGTTTGTGAATTTTACCATATGGGGAAAAGTCCGAGAAGTAGGGTCTCATTAGAGGGGGTAAACACGGTAGGAAACGTCCTGGTGGACAACTTTCATTCTGCTCTAGTACTGTTCTGTTCTGCTTTCTGGCTGCCAGGAGGTAAGCATCTCTGCTGCTGCTCTTTTCATACACTGACAGACTAAAACCACTGACCATGAACAGAGATATCTCTCTTTTTCTTGAGTTATTCTGATCAGGTGTTTGGTCACACCAATGATACAACTGAAAATACGAAGAAATGGAAGTTGAGTACCAAAGCAACAGGGGCATTGTTGTGGCTGCCTGGCAGTGGGATTCGGAGGCCCTTGGAACTGGTTTATGAGATGAATGGGGGCGAGTTTTCTAAAGCTTGGGATGCTGTAAGTGGTGATACTGGTAGGAGCCCAGAAGATCGGAATTCTATCAGGGAGGCTGACTGCAAAGACCAGTGGACTCAAGGCCATTCGTGTTACATTCTGGCAAAGAGGTTACTTCCATTTTGTACTTGCCCCACAACTATGACTGGCTGAGCTTACAGGTGATAGACTAATCACCTGGGACTTTCCAGGCAGTACACTTGCTGGATGTGGCATAGTTACGGCTGGCTGCTTTTATCCAAGTTTACAGTGAGATTTGTGAACAAAATTAGAGACATTGTTCTGGGGACAAGCAACTGCTCCACGTTTATATTTCTGTAGACCTACTTCACAGAGGAAATATATGTCCAGTATAGTAAACCTTGTGAAAAGTCTGTGACTGATCATGCCATAGGCTCTGTAATGTCTTCTGCTACTGATATTTTACAAAATGTAAGAGTAGTTAAACTGTTTCCTAAATGTTGATGCTCATACCCATAGAGTGGTCCTATTCTCACCCCTTAACAGGAGCAGCCTCTTTTCACAGTAGCAGACAGACATCCATTCCTGGTCAAAGGGCTGAGACTTTGGACTGTTTAGCCCTGAACGGAACATCTGTAGTATGTACTGTGATGGCCAGGGAATGTTATTGAAGACGGGGAAGAAGGAATGTAAGAATGGGGGATGAGAAGGACAAATATGGGACACTCTTTTCTGTGCATGGTCATAGCAATCACGAACACACAGCAGTGGCAGCCACACGGATGAGATGTATGCCTGAAATAAAGAAGTAACAGTGGGGGTGAGTAGTTGTAAGTCAGGTGATTGGCACAGGTGGGGAGAGCGTAATAGGGTAAAATGATCAACATACATTGTATATGATTATACAATTTATAAAAAATAAAAAAACTAATTAAAATAGAGTGAAACCAGTGTGCTATGAAGTTAGAATAAGTAAGAGGATGTTAAACGGAAGATGGTATCTAACCTCTGCCCTCCAGGCCATAGAGTGTGACCAAAAAAAGAAAAAAATGTGATTTCTCTCTGCTACTGATGCCAACTGTCTAAGGACTCACTCACTGTCTTACCAAAATTGGTGACTAGGCTTGAGGGCCAGGAAAGGTTGGGGTTGTTCTGAAGGAAAAATTGTCCAGGCTTCCTCAGGCTGACCTCTTGGAAGTACCTTCCAAGTCCCTCACCCATCCAGAGAGCTGAGCAACTGAGGCCGTTCTGCTGGCTTCTCTGTAAAGTGTGTCTGGTTTCTGTACTTGTCCATCATCTTCTTGCTTCTTTAGAGTAGCTGAGGAACGTTTTTTTGTCAGAGATTACATGTGTTTTCTCACTGTGATTCTTCCTGTCTTTCATGTGGCCTAATGGAGGCAGCCTCTAGCCTCTACCTGTGCTGCTGCTGCTGCTGCTGCTCCTGCTTCAGCTTCGTTTTACAAATATATATATATATTATATAATTTATTATATAATATTATATAGTGTATAGTATATTGTATATTACATATTACATACTACGTACTACATACTATATACCATATATTATATATTGTATTCTATATTTATTATATATATAATTGTATATGAGTACACTGTAGCTGTCTTTAGACACACCACAAGAGGGCATCAGATCCCATTACAGATGGTTGTAAGCTATCATGTGGTCACTGGGAATTGAACTCAAGACCTCTGGGAGAGAAGGCAGTGCTTGTAACTACTGAGCCATCTCTCCAGCCCCACCCCTGCTTATTCTTATCAAGAAGATTAGGTTGGGAAATGCCAAGGGTATGAAGTCGACCATTAGGCTGTACTTAGGGGCTGGGTATCTGTCCCAGGACTCCCATAGGGGTCTTCCTGTCTGCATGAAGCCAGTGGCCTGCATTCTACGCTTCTACCAAGATGACATGGTTCACCATGGGGTGCAAATCAATGGCTCAAATGCTCAAATCCGTCTTTTCTTAAACGGTCACTCAAGTGTCGGCCACGTATTCTCATTTTGCTAAGTTTTAAAATCATTCAGCCGTAGTCCACACTCTCTTTCTGAAGGCCTACCCACTCCTAAAATAACTTTTGGATGCAGATAGACTTGCCGTCTGCAGGCCTCGTCCTGTCTTGGGATCTCTGGTTCATAGTGGAATTCCTATTTGTCTGTCTGTCTGTTGGTTTGTTTCCCCATTCCTTTGTCCTTTACCATTACAGATTCACTCTCAGAACTGACCACTTCCTGAATTCCCATGCACAGTCTTCTGAGGAAGAGAGGGGATTTATCCGAGAATACTATAAATTAATGATTTCCACCTGGCACTCTCCTCTCAGCACGCTGCTAGGGTAAATTCCAGAGATGCAGTTGTTGACTCGAAGAGTGTGCATAACTGTGCTTTGGGTACATATTGACACACTGCCTTCAGCCTTCAGAAAATGTTTGACGACAGCAGAATCCTATGGAAGGCTGCACCAGCATGTCTGACCCTTAGGTTCTTGTCAATAGAAGGAATTGTCTCTTGTTATCTTCCATCTGTTGAGGCACACATCATGTGTTTTGCAGTTCTTACTCCACCTTGTTCAAATACTTTGAAAGACAATAAAATTGGTCTATAGCCTTGCGCTCATTGAGATAAATGGGATTAGCCTCGTATACAATAATGAATTGCCCTTATCACATCATCCCATCACAAAGTATCATTAAATACTTTTGTTACTCCGTATTTATTTATTGTGCGTAGGCACATGCATGTTTTGTGTGTGACGTGGTAAATTCTATGGCAACTATGTGTAGGAAAACTTGCAGATATAGCTTCCTGGTTTGCATCACAGGGGTCCACAGTCACTGAACTCTTAGTAGGAGTTGAAGATTGAAGGCAAGTGAGTTTAATTGCTTGACTATCTTGCTGACTGGCCTTCTATAACTGTTGTTTTAAAAGTCAGGATAGTGCAGTAGAGTCGACACTCACTGACTGGTCTCCGTATGGTTTACTTATATAATTTCTTAAAGTAACGTGAACTTTTTTTTTTTTTTTTGGTTTGACTGTTGTCTTTTGCTGGAATGGAGTTAGATGGTGATGGACCTTTGAATGCTTGCCCAGCTGAGAGTAATGTCTTGTACCCGTGGAATTCTTTTTAGATCCCTTTTTTTCTGATATACTTTTAATAAACTCTTATTTTCATGAAGAAAAACATGAGAAAAGCCTAAGAACTACTTTTTTTTTTCCTGTAGATGTTCATGTGTATGTGATTGTGTGTGTGTGAGTGTGAGTATGTGGGTGCATGTATGTGAATGTGTATGTTTGTGTGTGTGTGTGTGTGTGTGTGTGTGTGTGTGTGATCCTGTGATAGCCATGTGAAACTTAGAGGACAGTTTGCAAAGGTCTATCCTGTTTTTTTTCACCATATGGGTCACAGGGATCCATCTCAGATCACCTGGCCCATAGCTCTATCCACTGAACCATCTTGCCAGCCCATTTTTTGTGAGGGTCACACAATATTCTAGACTAGCTTCAAACTCTGACTTTGACATCAAAAAAAAAAAAGAATTTATATATTATTTTATATGTAGGAGCACTTAGCTTACATGGATACATGCGTGCCAAGTGCATATCTCTGGATGTCAGAAGAGGGCATTAGAACCTCTGAGACTGGAGCACAAATGATTGTGAGCTAACACTGGGTACTGGGAATTGAAGCTGTGTATTCTGGATAAGCAACAACCAATACCCTTAACAACTGAGCGAGCTCTCCAGCCCCTTTCCTTGAAATTTTGCTGCTTCCATGTGAACTTTCCCAGTGCAGAGATTATGGGAATCCACCCCAGTCTCTGGGTTATATAATGCTCATTGAAACCAGAGCTTCCTGCATGTGAGGCAAGTACTCTCTCAACTGAGCAATATTTCAACTGGGCCTTAATTTGTTTTTACTAAAAAATAGTTTGTAAATGTAGAAAGCAAACATGCATAAAAAACAAACAAACAAACAAACAAACAAATTAAAAAAAAAACCAACTGAGTGTTCAAACTCAGGAATTTATGGAGGACATATCTGCTTCAAGCCACCACACTCTGTGTGTGTGTGTGTGTGTGTGTGTGTGTGTGTGTTGTGTGTGTGTGTGTGTGTGTGTGTTCATGTTGAAGGATGAATAAATGAATAAAAAGAGAGCAGAAACCCTAAATCAACAGAAAATAGAAAAATAGAAGGTAAGGAAACCAAACAGAAGAGTATGATAAAAAGTCAATAGGTGATGATTTAGGCCTTGGGGAGTGTCCCAGAGCTCCCTGGGGAGATGCAGGTCTGTGTTAGTAACACAAAGCTCCCTGGGGAGATAGCAGTTAAGCTGAAAATTGACTGACAACATAGTCAGTTAACCCCACATCTTTTAATCCCTACACTTCATTATTAAGCAAAGAAAATTCTCATAATTATTTAGATCACAACTTAAATTAAATAAATGTAAATTCTAACTCTGGGGTGAATTGGTAGAAGGTACTAAGCTACCATATAAGCCTAATTACATTTCTGTGGGCAGGAAGTCATATTAATTTATAAATATCCATTGTTGTAAGAATTAGGAGATCTGCTTAGCTGAAGCATCCTGGGGAGACAATGGGTGCTGCGCTGCTCTCTCTCAGTTAGATACTGTAGCCATGGTAATTCTCCACCTCACCTTTTAATTGTCTCCTCCTCTAATACCTCCCTTCATGCTTGATTCTCTTTTAAACAATTATGAAAGTATTTGTAAGCTCATTACTCTTCCCTTCTAATGAGCAAAGTAAACAAATGGATGCTTTTCATACTAAGAATTTTTATCTGGCCCTCACACATCTGAGGTCTGTTCGACCTTTATGGACACTGCGAATGTACCAATGCACAGTTACACTGAGTCTCCAGATAGCTTCAAACCGCACTGCATAGCAGGGGGAAAATAGCTTGGGACAGAATACTTAGACTAAATAAGTATGACTTATAAGAGAATACAAATACACACATACACACACACACACACCCATATCTACATTTCTATATGTGTGTGTGTATGTATATATATATACACACATATATACATATATATTCTGGAAAGTTGTATTTAGTATATATGTTAATATTATATTAATTATATTATTAATAATACATAATTATATATTATTATTATCTAGAATACATATTAGATTTGACAATATATGTTATATATTATATACTATTATATACTAGTGTATTATATATTATATATAAAAAATTTTCTAGAATATTTATATATATAAAAACAAATTTTATGGGATATATATATATTCCATATATATAATATACATATATAAAATGTATGTATGTATATATATATATATATAATACTCATTAAATTTGGCAATCCAATTCTACTATCTAGTTTTTCCATAATATTATAAAAAGTTTATTATATCAAATTAATGGCAAAAGATAGTTTCCCCTCAGTAGAGAGTGGAAGATTGGACAGCATTGCCTATTTCTGCATTTGACCCACACCTGCTTTTGTATTCAGGCTTTAATTTAAGTCTGACCCTTTAAGGGGCTAGAGACATGGCTTAGTGGTTAAGGGTGTTTACTAAGCTTCTTGAGGACATAAGTTCAGTTCTGAGTACCTATGTAGTGTGGCTCACAATTGTCTGCATCTGGAATGGTGATGGAATCCTCCTTTCTGGGCATCATGGTCTCTCTGGGGATCTATACACACACACACACATGCACACACACACACACTCACAAACACACACTCACATACAAACACACACATTCACACTATATTCACGTACACACCACACACACATACAAAGACACACTACACATGCACACACACACAGAAGAACATATAGACACCTATATATATACACAGAGGAATACATAGACACACAAATGTTTTAAAATTTTTAATGAGTGACCATTTAATAGCTTCTACTTTATTTATACATTGTTCAAGGTAAATTAAATGTATGTTCTTTTCCATTACTGAGACAAGACTCTAGATATGAACTCTCTAACCTGCATCAGGACAGAGAAGACCTCTAAACCAAGGCCATGAAACCACATCCTTCATTCTAGAGCACCTTCAAGCTCAGATTTCACGATCCATGTGTCTGAAAGAGATTAACAAAACCACTGGTTGCCTTTGAGCATATTTTTTTCTTAGTGTTATCTAGAGCTGAAAATAGTAAACTGCCTCGCAATGAGTAAAAAAATGGGAACTGATAGAGAAGCACACATTGTTAAACTTGGCATCTAGGCCTGAGGGAGGATGCAGTCCGTAACGTACTTGCTGCGCAAGCTGGAAGATCTAAATTCATACCTAGAAACCATGTACCAAGCATATGCTTACAGTTTAAGCCCTCAGCAGATGAAGACAGAGGATTCCTAGAACTGGATTGCTGGCCAGTCTAGCTCAACCAGTGAGCCACAGCTACTATAAGAAAAACCATCTCAAAAACAGTAATGAATTGTAGAGGAAAGGTACCAGACATCAACCTCTGGTTTCCAAATGTCCTTGTACATGAGTTCTCTCTCTCTCTCTCTCTCTCTCTCTCTCTCTCTCTCTCTCTCTCTCTCTCTCTCTCTCACACACACACACACACACACACACACACAATCACATTAATAAAACCATTTATTTAATAGAATAGTTCATCTTAAAATTTCATCAGCTGTAACTCAAGCAGCAATGGAATTTGATTCTGTTTATTGTTGCAGTTCTGTCTCTTCCCACAAATGGCATGGGATCCTTAAGACAGCAGTTAGGGCTGAACTAAACAAAGACATGATTATGTATGTACATGTAGAGGGACTTGATTGAAGATCATTTGACTTTGGGTGAGCAGTAAGCTCACCCATTGGCAGAATTGCTTTGTTTTCTGAATTCAGAAGGACAACGCCTGCCATTTTCATTACCCTCCTTCAGGCACAAGGGGCTGAATGGTGTTCTACTTTATTGCTACCATTTAAAGATATATAAAAGCAAAACTGGATAGAATTTGAAGGAGCAAGGGTGATTTCGAAACTCACACATTAAAATGTTCACTAAGTCAGATGTGGAGACCCATGCCTTTAAACCCATCACTCTGGAAGTTGAGGTATGGGAGGATTGCCACAAGTTTGAAGCAAGCCTAGGGTAAATCGTTCAGGGACAGTCAGAGCTGCTGAGTGAGACTCCGTGAGAACAAAACAAAATGAGACAGACAAACAAAAATGTTCAAAATAACCTTCGCTTACTACTAACGGGTCATGAAAGGAATGAGATTTGTGTAATGAGGGAATGTCCTGAGTTTGTATAATGAAAGTATGTCTTCATTCTAGGCTCACAAAGGCAATCAGATCTTATGAGGACAGAAAAGTAAAGAGAGAGAGGGGCGTGTCAGCAGCACT
Source organism: Montemys delectorum (assembly GCA_019843815.1). Taxonomy (NCBI): domain Eukaryota; kingdom Metazoa; phylum Chordata; class Mammalia; order Rodentia; family Muridae; genus Montemys; species Montemys delectorum. Next base: position 16,742 of record JADRCD010238587.1, read on the forward strand.
TGAAGGCTTGGAGAATATTTCCTCACAGCCACTGAGCTTTTCTGTTCTTAGTCTACTGGCTTACCACTCTCAGACTTTGATGACATTAGACACAGAGCTTTATTCTTCCAGAGGAAACTGAGCAGGTGCCCAGCAGGCAGTAATTGTACTTCTAGGAAAGAAGGGAACAACAGGGGGTAACACAGAGAAGGAAAACAGAAACACCTTTTCTGTAGCTGATAGCCTAGACAGAGAACAAGATGAAATAAGACCGACATGTTTGGCATGGATAAGGATGTTCTGAGAAGAGAGGAAGTAAATGGGTGGCAGGGCAGCGCAATGGTTATAGCTCTTGTCCCGGAAGCATGAGTTCAAATATTCATAATTTAAGGAAAGTGAGTCAGGTAGTGTGCACCTGTAGTGCAGTCAGGGCTCCTGTGGGGAAGGCTGGAGGCAAAAAAGGCAGGACACCCCTCAAGGGCCTTGTCTCAAACTAGAAGAAGGGGAAAGACAGACAACCAATGTGGCTTACTTAACTCTGTGTTTACACCACAGTACAAACACACATATATACAAGAGGATTGAAAAACAAAATGAAAGATACAGAAAAGGAAGCAAGGAAAGAAAGAAGGAAGGAAGGAAAAAGAGAAAGAAAAGGAAGTAAGGAAGTAAGGAAAGAAAGATAAAGAATAAAGGAAAGAAAGAAAAAAAAGGAAGTAAGTAAAATAGGGAGGGAGGAAGAGAGGGAAGGAGAAAAGGAGGGAGGGGAAGGAATGAGGGCAAAGGAGAGAGGAGAACCTTAGCAGGGGCCTAGTCTAGAAATTTCAGGCTTTGGATAGTGTGCTAGTTAGTGCTAGATTTTTTTTGTTGTTGTTGGCAATAGTGGACTTTTTTGGCTTTATTCTTATTTTTACGTCAACTTGACAAAATCTAGCGCTGCTTGGGAAGAGGATTATGAGTTGAGAAAATGCCTCCAACAGACTGCCTGTAGGCAAGTCTATAGGACATTTTCTTAATTGGGATTGGTGTGGGAGGGCCCAGACCCCTGTGGACGATGCCACCCTGGTGTCCTTGGGCATTTAAGAAAGTAGGTTGAGCAAGCCCTGGGAAAGGCAGCAGGGTAAGCAAGCGTCTGTCTCGGTTCCTGCCTCCAGGTTCCTGTCTTACATTCCTTCTGTGACTTCCCTTCAAAAGAGACTACGAGTTGTAAAAAAAAAAAAAAAAAGAAAGAAATCCTTTCTTCATGAAGTTGCCCTTGGTCATGGTGTTTATCTAAGAAGTAGAAAGGTAACCAATACAGGGAGAGCTGAGAAGGACTTTGCTAAGCAAGTATTTGAAGAATAACCTGACATCTGAATGGCATGGGGATATCCTAACAGAGCTGAACTGCAGAGGCACAGAGACCTTTGGTGAAGGTGGAGGTAGTGGTGGTTGTGTCTTTTACACTGAGTATCAGCTCAATTCACTTCTCAATACCCCCCATCACTGAAGAGCCCCTGTCAGCTGCAGTTCCTTGGAGACAAAAACAAAACAAAACTGACTTTAAAACTAAGGCAGGAAGGTAAAAATAAACAGACCTAGATAAACTTCTTATGTCAGAAAACAAGGATATGAAAGAGAGAGAGAGAGAGAGGGACGGAGGGAGGGAGGGACAGAGGGAGAGGGAGAAAGAGAGAAAGGGGATACTGCTGTGACCTAGGATCTATCTATCAGGTGTGTCACACAATTGAGCTTTACAGAGCCTCTACTGTCCAAACATGGATCCGAGTATATGTGGAATAATGGGTTGAAGGCAGGCTTGATGGTGTTGGCCTGCCGTGGTGGGTATTTGAGAGGCTGAGACAGGGAGATTGCCAAGTTTGAAGTCAACTTGGGCAACCTAGTGGGACCCTAGGTAGAAGGAGAACTAGAGACACAGCTTAGAGGTAAATAAAATACTTGTCTAATATGTATTCAACTCAGGGCTTAATCTATAAGACTGCCAAGAATGCACTGAGCAGTGTGCTGGTTTGAATAAGAGTGGCCCCCTAGGCTCATGGTTTGAATAAGAATGGACCCCATAGTCTCATATATTTGATTACTTAGCCATCTGGGAGTGGATTCAAATGATTAGGATGTGTGGTCTTGGAGGAAATCTCCCTCCTCCTCCTCTTCCTCCTCCTCCTCCTCCTCCTCCTTTTCCTCCTCCTCCTCCTCCTCCTCCTCCTCCTCCTCCTTCCCCCCCCCCTCCTCCTCTTCGTCCTCCTCCTTCTCTTCTTCCTCTATCCCTCCCTCCTTCCTCTTTCCTTCTCTTCCTCCTTCCCCTCTGTCTCCTTCTCCTTCTCTTCCTCTTTCTCCTCCTTCCTTTCCTTCTTCTCTCTTTCATGTATCAGAATCAGGATGTAGCACTTAGCTACTGTGCCAGGGCCAGGCTTGTCATCCTGCTTCTTACCATACCACTCCATAGAGTCACAGAGGAAAGACTCAATGGATGGCTTTAACGAACTCAATGGCTCTTCCTTCCAAATGCAAACTGGACTTAAGTGGCAGATTAAAACTGCAAAATTCAAACTGGCTCTGGGACACTCAGTCTTCTGAGACCTTGAATGGATTTTGTTGTTTTTCAATTCTCTGACTAATTCTCATTATCAGGTCAGATGTTCTTACTAATCCTAAATGTTGAGACAAATACCTCTACGGAAACAACTTGCTCTCATGGCAGAGACACCATAATGCTCACAAGCCAGTGGGACACTGTCATCCATAAACTGGAGGTTGGCCGATGGCGAAAGTTTGAGATACGATCCAATAAAATGAGTTAGAAAAAAAACACATTTAGATTTAAAATGGCAAGTAGTTGTGTGGGGTGGAATTCCACATGGTCTCAGAGAGGGGGATATAACATACGTGAGATTTTTAAAATAACTTTATGGAGCTTGGGGACAAATTGTCTTATGCTTAAGAATTATAGGCAGTATTGTGGGAGCTTTTATGCAAATCTGTCTTTTTTTTTTTCACTTAGAAATAGATGTTTTATTTTAGGACAATTTCTATTTCAGAAAGTCTCAGACTGGTTTTCCCCCCACCGAGTTGGTTTTAATTCTGGTTCATGCCACGACGGGATGGTTTTCTTTCCGATTGAATTCCTTAACACTCAAGATGGCTTTCAGTGAATTTGTATAACCCATTATCTCTTAAAGGTGAATTTGAATTTAGGTTGTGTTGCCAAACACTTCATGTTCAATCTATTTAAGAAGATGCTATTCTAAGGCTGGAAAGATGGCTCAGTGTTTAAGAGCACTTGCTGCTCTTGCAGACCTGGGTTAAGTTCCGTGTGATGGCTGGGGACTATCTGTGACTCTAGTTAGTTCCAGGGCATCTCACTCCCTCTTCGGGCCCCAAGAGTATCAGGCACACAGGGGTTCAAAGGCTTGTAGAAAGGCAACACTCATGCTCATAGAATAAGATAAATAAATATTTTTTAAGAGGGGGTTTTTCAGAATTCCTAAGATAGTTTGACTTTAAGATGAGGCCAGCTGAATTAATGAAAAAGGCTTTATTGAGATGCTGTCACTTTTCCCAAGGAATATCCTAAATATGTGTTGTATGTACTACACACATGAACCCTCTAAAGTACCTTGCCACAGGAGTCCTTCAAAGGACAGTGCTCTGTTGAGTGCACTAAAATTCAGTATTTAAGTTAAAAAAAAATTAATGTCATTTATGATGATCTAAACATCACCTGCTAGGTGAGATGTCTTGTTATCACATATAGCCTCTTGGGAGGGTGGTATGTGGGTGGTATTTCTAGTCAAGATTGATTTATCTATGTTTTCCTTTTAGTAACTGCCCACTAGTGTATGAGTTTCTTTCTTGAAAAAAAAATATACGTTTGTTTATGTGTATATGGGTATATCTATATGTTCAGGTCTTGTTTAGGCAGACATGTTGATAAGACTTTATGGGTGTAGCCTCTGACCACTAAAAGGCACAGTCTCATATCAAGCTCCCTATTCCTCTGGCCCTTACGAACTTTTAATCCCTTCTTCTGCAATGATATTTGAACCGTAAACGTGGGAGTGTTCTGTAGACATATCCATTGAGATTGGACTCTATAACTCTGAGGTATTCAGATGTAGTTTTCTGTAATGGTCTCTGCAAATGGAAGTTTCCTTGCTGAGAAGTGAAAAACACACTTATCCGTGGGAATAAAGACAAGTATACGGTGTGGTTAGAGATTATGCCACTTTAGTAAAGTGGTGGTTGTAGGTTCTCCCCTAACATCCATGTCTTCTCTGGTCCTCGGTACTTGTCTAGGCATCCAGTGCCAGGGATGGTCTCCCTCTCGTTGAGTGGACACTTAGTCCAGTTAGAGAGCTGTGGTTACTGGCAGGGATTGCCCCACTGCTTCATCCTTATGATCATTCTATCATGCTGGTCATTGCTGTCAGTCATAAATACCATAGCTGGATACTGACAGTTGTTTCTGTCCTTTGGAAGCTTGTATGACACATTCTCGTAGCATGAAAGAAGTCCCCATGGAGGAGACATTCAGGTCAAATCCAGCTTGGGCCCTCTAGGTTCCAGGTCCAAACTGCACGACTTCTTCAGTAATAGGGACTGACCTTCCCTAGGCAACCAAGGGTAAAAGAAATAGCCTGTGATGTTTGGAAGTCTCTTGAGTATCCCTGACCAACAATTCAAAACAAAACAAACAAAAAGCTTCTCAAACCTGGGATGTCGGGATTTTTGTTAGGTAGTCTATGGCTCTTGATATGATTACTGCCATCCCAGACAGAAAACAAATCATTTAATAGACATGTATATAATAAAATAAATATATAAGTATATATAAAATTTACATAAAAACTTACATGTATTCTAGGGTTTTTGAGAGTTACACCATGTAGTCAGTCCAGGCTGGCATTCAGCCGTGCAATCTTTCTGTCTTAGCAGCACAAGTGTTGGGATTGCAGGTATGCACCACCAAGCTCGTCTTGTCATGTCCTTTGAAATATATTCTTTACTAATCAGGCGCAAGCCCAGGACGATAGTGCCTAGAACTCTATTGCTATTTTCATGTACACCTTCTTTCACTTGAATAGATAAGTCTAGCCTCTTACCAGGCATATTGTTGAGCAGAGAAGTAGTAGTTAAAATAGAATAAGGAGCTCCCATGGAGTAAAGGGTTGAGAATGGCTCATACCTATTTCCACGTGCTTGTGGACCCCTTAAGGGGGTCGGTTTAAAGCCCTCTGCAAATGCTGCTGGATTTGCCAATTTACTCAATTCAAAGCACATCAACTAATATGTGCAGGCTGTTCTCATCTGCCCAGGGCCAGAGAGGGAGAGCTATAGGAGGGTTTTGCAAGAAGCTATCTCTTTAGAAATCCCATTGTATACATTCCTATTCCCCTCAATAACCAGCAAGGGGGAGTCCTGGGATGAGCTATTACCAAAAGGCCACTATTGTCTCCACGGTGTCGCCGCGATGGCGCTCCAGATCAGAATTGTAAAATAGTTTGGACAATCTTGTAACATAAAACATAGTTCAGAAAAACCAAAGATTTAATCTTATTTATAGAAAGATGGTTGGTCGGGGAGGGCTTGGTGTGGGGGGTGTAGCTTGGGATCACCATGAATCATTTTTAAAGGACCAGGCAAGCAAAACCATCTTCTAGAATTCGCTGTGACTGACACTGAATTCTTCTACTAAGCAAAGGCGTGATGAGTTGATAAAAACAGAAGGTGATGAAGGTCTTGAACAACGGTGGCAGATAGAACGCAGAAAATCAAAAGCGTGCTTTCTATCTGACTCGAAATAAAGGCAGCCTTAAACTTGTAAAAGACAACATTTTTATTTGAATGATATGACAGAGCTGTCACAGGAGTGCTACCTGCTATAAAGAAAGGACAAGAATGATCACCTTTATTAGAGCAGTGGCACCGGGCTTCAGCCATACATTTCTAACTTCTGTCCCTCTGCACAGACAATTTTCTTTTCTTAAATAAACTGTCATGCTCCTGTTAATATATTGTTGACTCTCTCAAGCTCTGAGAATACTGCTGATATAAAACATGTATATGTTAGATTGGTAATAGTATCTTTAGTGTAACTGACGAGAACAAATGTGTTTCCCTCATGGCTGTGCTAATGTGATAAAGGAAAATTGGCTGTTCATCAGTTTTTGGGCTGGGTAAAGACAGTAGAGATGGAACCGCGTTCTTTTTTTTTATGCATTAATACCACCGGGAACTTTCCTCTAGTTATATTTCATGTAGCCTGCATGTTGTGCAAAGATGCTGTAAAACATGAGATAATACTACAAATAACAAACTGGAAGAGCCTGTATCTTTCATAACGATAACAGTCAAACACCAAATAACAGTAGCCGGCAGAGAAAAATGGGATGCAAGGGGAAAAAAAGGCGCGCCCCTACTATTCAGTGGAGAGAAATAGATCTGAGCTCATGAGGAACCAGTATATGACATTAGGTCTACTTCAGCTTTGTTTAAAATGGACTCTCATACAATCCCGACTCAGTCTATTTCAGAAAGGACACACTAAAATGAGAGCAGTTGGCTAGAAGGAAGGATTACAGTGGTGGTTGACTTTTTTTTTTTTTTTTAAGAAGATTCATTTTACCAAGCAGTTGTTCCCCTGACCCCTAGATTCCTGAGTTTGGTTTTTGAATGGAGGGGACTCTGGAAAGGTCTCCCTATGACAAGAATTCACATAATAATGTAAAGGTTTTACCTTGCTTCAATGTTGCAAATACTTTTTAACAGAGACACTGTTGAAATACTAAGAAATACTTTAGAACGGATTAGTGGTTGGAGGAGGGTTACAGGGGTGGCCTTGATCAAAATACATTATATGCATTATGAAATTCTTAAACACCAATAAATAAATAAAATGCATATTGATACAATAACTTACAATCGTCATAGAGCCACCCCAGGCTCATAGCAATGCATATCTGGAAAAGGTCTGCATGCTCTCTGACCTCACATATGCGCTCCTGCCTTGACTGTTGAAGTTGGACACCAGGCTAGCGCCGTCTGTTTTATCAATGAATCCACAGTAAACTTAACTCAAACTTCGTTATCTGTCAAACTCCATTAAAGAATGACCCTGTTCTACAATAATTCCCAAGGTTGAACTTCATTAAGATGTTAAACATCAGCACATCCCCAGTTCCTTCCTCCCTCTTCCTACCTGTCCCTTCCTCCTCTCAGGCTTTCTCTTTCCACTTGAGTCGCTTGGATAATCGGAATGCCTTTTCCAGTCAGTGACACATCAACAGACAGACTGTTTGGTAGGTACTACACTTGGGGCCTAAACAGCCATTGGTTTATTCTGAATCCATGCGTCATCATCAAAGATCATTCCTAACCACAACCTAGAAGGTATTTGCCTCCACAATGTTGGACGGTGATTCCTATCATACAGCATGTTCGTCTCTTTATGCTGCAACCCAGAAGTCAGCAGACTTCAACCAGTGGGTCATGTCTGACTGGTCACCTGGTTTTGTGTTTACTCTTAAACTGACACCTGATCAGGCCTATTGGTTAAGTACCTTTGATGGCTTCTCTGCCAATGCTACATCAGAGCGTATGGCACGTAAGGAAGTACTTAGCCACCACACCAAATTCTTTAACTTGCAATATCCTCTGGGTAGTTATTGGAAGGGTTGGCTCTCCTCTGATATAGATAGCCGTCAGACTGATTTTTATCAGCTTAGAATGTGATTGGCAAATGTTTAATGTTATTTTAGAGTGGGAAAGTATATTTAAAAATCATCAGCTGTTCTCCAGTACCTAAAGAAATGGGTGTTTATGGTGAGCATTTTGCACTGGTGATTCAGGTTATACCCACTTCTTGGGTATATCTAGGTTTGGATATCTCTCCCCTTATGTATTAATTTGTTTCCAAGTACGATGTCATTAGCATTAAAAAATAACACAACCCTTGGAAAGCTCTGAGAACCTTGCTGTCAATCAGCACACACACACGCACACACGCGCACACACACACACACACACACACACACACACACACACACATACACACACATGACAACACTATACAAACCCCATGAGGACCCCAGAATCCATCATCACGGCATGAAAACCCCAGTGCATAGACTCATATCTGGGTTTGTGACACGCAGAGATACTGTCCTGCTATTAAAATAAATTGCCTCCATTTTCCGCCGAAGGAAGGGGAGAAAGAGTGAAATGACTTGAAGGAGAGACAGAAAGGCTGTTGGCACACTGTTGGAGCTGAACAAAAGTTCGTGCACTTGATGATGGCGATTCCTCTTCCAGGTGCATCAGACGGAAATCAGCTTCTTTGTGGATGGTTTGGAGGAGAACAGTACCGCATTTGCTACAAGAACTCTCACTGATTCCATCACAGACTCAGCCTCCAGCACTATACAAGTAGGACAGAGTTTAAATGGTAAGGTTTTTTGTCTTTAGAACTCTATTTCCTGTTAGCCAATTGCAGGTCCTGGCTTTGAAAAGCAAACAAATATTAATCATCTATTTTGATGTATTCTGTTCCTAGGGATACTGTAACAGATTTCCATCAAGGCATGGAAGTTTAGGAGAATAGGAATTGATTCTCGTGTGTTTCAATGCCTGCCACCTGTGGTGGGGATTCAGTACTGTAGTCCCTTCTAAATGATCTGAGGGGGCCAATACTCCACACCTCTGTCCTGGTTGCAACCAGCAGACCCAGCCAGTATACTTACCATTGTGCAGTCCCACTCTGTCTTTACTTGGGTCTCCTCTGTGTGTCTCCCTTTATTTTCTTGTAAGGAAAGTTGTCATCAAATTAAAGAGCCATCTCATTCAAGGTAAGTTCCACCTCAAGATCCTTAATGCCACCCACAAAGAACTTCTTTCTAGGGAGCCACAGTTACAGACACCTCATGAGGGAAACTTTAAAATGAAAGCTCTATTCTGATCTCTTTAAAATAACTAAGAGCTGGGCATATAGCTCAGTCAGTAAGGGGACCTAAACTTGTATACCCAACTCCTACATTAAAAAAAAAAAAATCATCTATGCCTGGTGCCCTGAGTCTGAATTCCCAGCTCAGAATAAAGAGATAGGTAAACACAGCTCAGTGGGTTCCAGGATCTGTGAGGAACCCTGCCTCAAAAAATAAGCTGGAGAGCTCCGGAGAAGACATGAGATGTCAACATTTGGCATTCACATACAAGCAAACACTTGTCTACTTCCCAGACCCACATATAGTACAGCAACAGAATATTTTCCTTTTTTTCGACTCACTGAATTTTTATGTGGGTGCTACTAAATGAGAGCTCTAACATGTTTGTAGAAACTGAGGCATACTCTCGACATGTCCCACTTCAGAGGTGTGGCCTTTCTATTTCCCACATTTATGGGGACATACAGATTAGAAGATGGCTCACACCACAAACTGAGAAGAGTTGAAGTAAAAAAAAAAATCTTGAAATATCCAACACCATCACCTTCAAAATATTTGAACTTTAAAGTGAAAATACTATAGAATATATGCTTACTATCAGGAGATCCAAACAACAGGGAGCTCTGAGAACTAGGAAGTACGCTACACGTTTCCATCCTCAGAGACACAATTTAACTTTTCATACTCTCCCAGATTTTTTTACCCATACAGTGAAATGTATGGTGACAAATATACTTTCCCCAAAAGGAAATTATGACACATATGCCTTCACTGAGCTCTCTAAAAATAGACCTTTCCCCTCCAAATGTTTAAGATCCACATGTGGTGTCAATGTCCCTTCCCAGCGCAGTGCTTCTTCGTTCTCAAGATTCATGTTGCACACCACTGTGTAGCTGCTGCATACTTCTAAAACAAGTGCCCGTAATGCATCTCTACATAATTTCGCATGTCTCCAAATTATCAAAAAGCTATTGGACAGAAGATAGTATATTAATGTATATTAGCATCCAGATTTTCATCAATATATGTGTGTATTAATTCATATTTATGCATACTATCTATTTGAACAGTTATATGATTATATAGTTTCTTGATAGTCTAGACTCTTGTGCTAATTTGCCTAGAGGCAAAATGGATGTCATCACTGATTGACTATATGACCACGTAAAGCTACCACTACCTCAGCGTTACACCAACTTTAAGACGATGCTGATGCTGATGCTGATGCTGATGCCGGTAGCCTTGTAAAGCTCAATGCAGCATTGCTGTATTGGTATGACCGATTCTCAAGCATAGGGCATGGACTAGACACCTAGAACTGCTACTTAATTGTCAAATGAGCAAACAGAATCCAAAGCACCACGCGCAGCATATACTAAATCATGTTGGTAAGTGCAGCTATTGCTAATGTCTGCAATTATTTCCTCAGATACATTCATAGAAGGAGAAGGGCTGGGTTGAAGTCTAGAGCTGCTTTCTATTTTAATACATAGCATAAAGGTTGTTCTAACGCGCACCCACAGAAAATTGTGATGATTTTTATAACCCTTACTGGAAAGGTAGTGTGTGTGTGTGTGTGTGTGTGTGTGTGTGTATGTGTGTGTGTCTGTCTGTGGGTGTGTGTCTGTATGTCTCTGTGTGTGCATATGCATATGTGGGTGTGTGCATGTATTTCTGTATGTCTCTGTGTCTCTGTGTGTCTCTGTGTGTGCGTGTGTGCATGTGTGTGCACGCGCATTTTTCTCTGTGTGTCCGTGTATGTGCATGTGCGTGTGTGTCTGTGTTTTTATGCATGTGTATACATGTGTGTCTGTGTGTGTGTGTATGTGTGTGTATGTGTGTGTGTGTGTGTGTGTGTGTGTGTGTGTTTATGTGTCTGTGTGATTCTCCTAAGTATTCTATGAGGAAAATGCTGTTGGGTGCTGATGTAGACTGAGCGCACCTTTACTGAGGTTGACTAGCTTTCCAGACACCCTTTGATTTTTTTTTTCATTTCATTTGCACATTCCGTATCCATAATATGTATCTGAAATTGTACCACGTGATCCCTACTTATTTGGAAAATCCGTTAATATGCCAAAGAATATCACGTTGAGTGTTTTCTCCAGTGTTTTAGATAGCCTGCTAACTTGCTTCAAGCACTTTGATTTACTACTGAATTCTTTGATTCATGTCAAAACATCCATACAAAGTAGAACATCAGTCCTAAAAGTATAGCTTGATGATGGGTTTCAAGATTCATTTTTATTACTTAGTCTATATGTGCAGGTGGGTGGAGTATATGTACTAGAGTGCAGGTGCTCATAGCGACCAGAAGAGGGCATCAGATCCCTAGAAACTAGAGTTATGGTTGGTTGTGAACAGCAGTCTAGGAGAATTGAACTCAAGTCCAAAGCCTAGGCAATCTAAACCATGGAGTCATCGCTCCAACCCCTACTTGGTAAGTTTAAATAATTGTATGCATCTGCATAGCTCTCATGTGGAGACAAGTATAGAATATTTCCGCTGTCTCCAAGATCAGTGCTAGAGATGCTCTGCTCTGTATGGATGTGCACAGAATAATGTCAGGAGAGACTTTGACACTATAGATGCCTGTTGTCTGTTCTGGAGCTAGCATGCAGATGTGCAGGGAGCATGCTAACTTCTTGTTACTCAGGACTGTCTCCATCAGATTTAGCCATATTGCATGTAGCAACATCTCTAGCTTCAGAAAACACTTCCAAATAACTTTCCTGAGAAAACTTCACAATTAGTAATACTGAGTATGGTGACACCTCACTACTTACCACTATCACTGCCATCCCCGATCCTTCCAAATAGCTCATGGTTAATGACACTGGGAGTTTTCACATACATGCCTTCCTATTCTAGTTGGATTATATTGGACCAATTTTTAATTGAATATTTTGCATTTTTCTTATTAATTTGTCGAAATTCTTTACTGTTAGATAAATACAAGATTGACAGGCATTATCTTTCAAGATATAGATTATAGTTTCATTTTCTTTAAAGGTAAACTTTGACATCTAATATCACTGCATTTGAGTACAACCCACTTTATGGATCATTCTTTCATGCCTATCGTGTTTTGTGTCTTATTGCTATAGCTTGGCACACTTTGACATCATGAAGAATGTATTCTCTTAAGTTTTACTCTGGAAGCTTCATTATTCTGTACATTTAACTTGGGTCTGCGTTCTATCTAGAATAGATGTATGGATGCGATGTCACGGAGTGGCCACACTTCCATCTTTTCTCATCTAAACAAGTAAAGCAGAATTCTTTTGAGCCGTTTGATCCTCTCTGCATATGTTAAGATGACAGGTTTGTTTCTGAACTTTGTCTGTTCTTATGACCCTTGTACATTTGGGACAAAATGTTTAGTCTCAGATATCACTGCTTGACTGGTTATGTCTCTCTGGGGTATCACTGCTTGACTGGTTGTGTCTCTCTGGGGTATCACTGCTTGACTGGTTGTGTCTCTCTGGGGTAATTTCCTCACCTTTCTTTTCTCTTTCATGATTGCATTGCCATTCACTTACACTTTAAAAGTTGTGTTTCAGCCTCTCTTTACACTTTATTAAAATCAGAATCATTAAGTTTGAGGCTGGAGAGGTGGCTCAAGGTTAAGCGTGCCCAGTGCTCCCCCAGGATGTGAGTTAGCTCCCAGCACCCACAATGGCTGGCTCACAACCACCTGGAACTCCAGCTCCAGGAGATCCGATAGTTTCATCGACCTTCTGCTTGCTTCTGCACATGTCACATGGTACATGTCACAGCACACGCACACGCACACACATGCGCACACACACACATGCACACACACATACACACACGCACACATGCACACACATGTACACACGCACACACACATGTACACACATACACACACACATGCGCACACACACACATGCGCACACACACATGCACACACACACATGTACACATGCACATACACATGTACACACATACACACACGCACACACACGCACACACATACACATACACACACATGTACACACACATACACACACATGCATACATACACACACGCACACACATACACACACATACACACACGCACACATGTGCACACATGTACACACATACACACACATGTACACACACATACACACACATGTACACACACATACACACACGCACATGCATACATACACACGCACACACACACATACACACGCACACACACACACACACACACACACTTTTATAAATAAAAATGAAAGTAAACCCTAAAATCACCCTGTCAACTTTGAGAGAATGGAGATGTATCCGTCCTGTGCTCTTCACATCAGCATTTTTTCCTTTTCCTTATAGAAAACTTTTACCTGTAATACTTATTTCTGCACGTTTATTGAAATTTACTTTTAGTTGGCATTTTTAAGATAGAGGGTTTAAAGAAAACCCAAGAAGAACATAAAGAGTTTCTGTTTATTCTCTACCTCCCGTGTTAAACACCAGCCACCACTACCACTGTGCTATTTTGCTTTATAAAATGTTCATACTTTGTGGTTTGACTCCAAATATTTTAAAAACAATGACTACATTTCTGAAGTTTTGTGTTCAGCAAGCAGGAAGTGAGTTTAAAACAGTTGTATTTCTTTGATCAAAAATATCTAGCCCCGTTCAGTTTCTGATTTTTAATTTATTATTGTGCTTAATGCATGATATATAAGTCTATTAGAAGAACCATATGAGATCATATACACTTAAAACATATTGCCTGTTATATATTAAAAGAGTGATAAGTGACAAGCAGCCTTTAGCGTGGCAGGGCAGGACATATCCAGGCATTGAAGCAGGAAGATTCCATCTTTGGTGAGAGACTAGGCTAGGCAGATGAGTTTGAAACTAGCCTAGGCTATGGGAAGGGATGGGGAAATTTCTGGACTGTCCCTGACATATCTAGTAATTTGGATTATTAGTATCTTTGAATATGCATTGTCTTCTTGTGAAAGAATTAGCTGGGTTGATCAAAATGATTATTATAGAGAATAAAAAGGAAAAGATCAATATAAAACTAACATTTTTTTAAAAAAATACCTCACTGTGGTTTTCCTCCACCTGAAGTAAAGGAACCACTCAGTTCCTCACAGTCACCGGCCGCCATTGAGTCCACAGTCAGGGCTGCGGCAGCATGATGGCCTCTCTTCTCGGGGCTGCAAACTTAAACTCTCATGAACACTTAGACATCTTACACTGGTAAGCGCATCCTCTAAGAGCAGCCCTGCCATGTCCGGGGTCAGCTTTGCACAGCCTTCCTCCCATCATCTGGCTCTTAACGACCCTTCTGCCTCTTCTTCTAAGATGTTCTGTAAGCATTTGAGGTGGAAGTGTTATAAACACTTCCTATCGATGGACACACGTAATTGCTTATTCTTAACATTTTAAACAGTTATGAGTCTCTACATTAATCAATACTTCTGGGAGCTTTGCTGACCAAGATTGAAAGCAGCCCAAACCTTTGATACGAACAAAAATATTTAGCAGGGAGTTTGACAACAATATGGGTTAGCAAGACAACACCAATAGGATCCCTCCCAGAGAAACTATGGCCATGTGTCTGATAAGACTAGGTATGAATTCCCTTCTGTGGATCAGGCTCAAATGTACTCTGGAGAGCAGCTGACTCCCCCTGTGAAGTTAGGAGGGGTAGTAAGATGTGTTGAGAGTGGTGGAGAGCTGGGGAAGGGGTTGGGAGGAGGGTCTGAAGAGCTGAGGCAAGTGGCTGAGGTGGAAGTGGCTGAGGGGGAAATGGCTGAGGGAGAGTGGCTGAGGGGGAGTGGCTGAGGGGGAGTGGCTGAGGGGGAAGTGGCTGAGGAGGAAGTGGCTGAGGGGGAGTGGCTGAGGGGGAAGATGCTGAGGGGGAGAGGCTAGGCTGTGGATATGATTAAGATGAATTGTATACATATATAAAAATTTTAAAAATCATTTGTCTTTGTATATACTTTTAGAACTGATAAACATGGGAAAAGTAAACTCAGTGGTTGATGTTTTCAGAAACTTGGTCTCAATAATTGGCACACTGGGAACAAATTCAGTCCTCCATACACAGAAAGTCTGAATAACACTAAACCCCGTGAACCTGATTAGATGTTTAACCCCCACTAGTGTTTCTAAAAGTCTTCCCTCACATTGAGTGTTGCTAAGAGTGTTTGTGAGCACTATCAATTTGTCTCCTTTGCACTGTGGGGCTAAAATGACAGTACACTGTTCTACTTCAGTGCACTAAATGCGGAATTGATGCTTCAAAAGGCTATTCTAATCTGAAAATGATATTTATTTTTAAACTCCATGAAAAGGATTTTTTACCTATGATTAAAGCAGAAGAAATGGGAAATTGTTTCTCACAAATATCTGTTTTTTATTACTTCTTTTTTTTTTCACTCATATTATAGGTATTTAGGAGCTGGGTGGAGGAAAGGCTGCTTTTGATGCCTAGCCACACTCCATCAGCCTATAGGTGCAATGGAACCTATTGTATCTTTTCTCTAATTAGAGATGGCATGTAGCCTGGCTCATTACTTCTGCCTAATGAGCCAGGCTCCCTGCCACCTCTCTAATCAAAAAAGAGATAGGTACAGAATGTTCCTATGGACTTTCTATAAATCATTTTATTTCTCATGCTTTCACCATTTTTAATAAAAAAAAAATTAAGTCCCTGTTTACCATAGTTTTGTCCATATCCAATATGGCTTTGTTTGGAGAGGACAGCTACGCAAGACATCTTGGCCAGCTATATTAAAGGTGCTGTCATGCGGGACCAGGCTAACTGGCTCTGCTTTCTGCAGACTATCTCTGACATAGGACTGTGCAGTGGGGCCTCTAGGACATTGAGAAGTGTCTTTATTGGTCCTCTGGCCTCTCCCTATCCTAGCTGCTGATAATTTCTCACATCAGTATTGATTGCCATAGTGATTCTCCTAAGTCATTGATCTGGGGACACATTTAGGAAATTAATACATAAAGGGAATGCTTTTCATTGGACATATCTCTATGCATATTGATGTGGTAACTTGATTTGATCAGACTGTCTTTTAAATATGAAAATAAACCACCCATATTGTACAAGTTATTTCTCTGCTGCTGTCATAAACCATGGTGACCAAGGAAACTTAAAGAAGAGTTTATTTAGGCTTATAGTCCCAGAGAATTTGAGTCTATCCTGACAAAATGAAGGAAGGTGTGGAAGTAGGAAGTTGAGGGGTTCCGTCTTGAACTGCAAGCATGAAATAGAGAGGGCAAACTCAAAATGGTGCTAGTATTTAAACTCCCAACCCCGCCTCTGGTGACACAGTTCCTTTAACAAAGATGTGCCTCCTAAGCCTTCCCAAACAGCACCACAAACTGAAGAGCAAGTATTCAAATGCTGGAAACTCTGGGGACATTTTCACTCAAACTATCATACATACCACGCAAGGTATGGCAGCTCCTTCCCAAGGGCAGCTCCTTCCCAAAGACATATTCTTTCCATTATAGATTTAGCTCCACACTTCTAGCCCATCTCCAGCCTTAGAGAGCTTACGTGGCAAACGTGGAGTTAGGATGAGTGCCATAGATCATAATAACTCTTCAAATATTGGATTCAAAGTTACAAAACCATGTGAATTACAATTTTTTTCAGAACTATTTCAAAAGTGATTTATTTCAAAAGTGATTTTTAGTTTCCTATCGAGGTAAGGAGTACCTTGTTATGTATTTAAGGGAACAATTTCTTCTTCAGAAGATGGTTGGCTATGAGGCAATAATGAGCATTTGTTGAGTATTTAGAGAAGTGGATGCCGGGGAAGATGGCCCAAGCTCACCCAGTTACTTTTACTTCATGTCTGCTGCTTCGGTGTGTCTGAACTCATGAGTGCTCTTGACTGGAGATGGGGTGCAGTGACATTTTCAAAGTTTTATGATTTTAACCTCAAGTATGCTAGGAAATCAATTTTCTTTAGTTCTCCCGTGTGTTTGCTAATTTTGAGAATGCTTTGAGAATTGCATAAAAAAATAAATGGAAAAGTGTATGAATCCATGAATGAATGAAGAGAGGTAAATGTTGTGGAAAAAAAATGGCACATGGGAACATGAGGTTGCTATGCTGGCTTGAGCATCTAAGTTTGCTATCCGGGATCCAAATACGAGGTCACAATGCCGTGTGGACCTGTAACCCTAGTGTTGGGAAGAAAGACAGGAAGACAAGATTGCCCTTACTTATTGACAAGTTCTAGGTTATGGGAGATCAAAATCAACAACAACAATAACAACAACAAAGCCACCAAAACAAATAAATAAACAAACAAAAAACCAAGATTGACAGCAATTGAGGAGTGATACTTGGGGGCCACACTTTGGCATCTAAATGAACACACTCATGTGAACAAATATGCATGAATATACTCACACATACAAAAAAGAAAAAAAGATATATAGATGTGTAGGAGATCTGAGGTAAATACAAAATTGATTGCAGTTCATTGCATGAACGTGGCCTAACTGGAGTTTCAGAACAAATAGGCAGTTGCCTAATAAGAGATATGCAGTGTATGATTTGCAGCCATGTTGGATAAGAATTACTATTACTATGTAATCAAGAGTTAGTAGAAGAAAGGTAAGTATTTTATAATCTTGTAATTTGAGACCTACTGGCAAGATAATATATCAACAAATATGAATGGAAGGTATTGAGATATCTGACTAATTCACTGGGAATTTAAAATTTATTCAATGCTTATCATTTTATTGTTTGGCAAAGAATGAAAGGAAAAAGAAAAGAAAACCCGCCAAGATAGCATTATTATGGGACAGAGCTTGGCAATCTGGCAAACGAACAAAAGTTAAATTGTGGACTTAATCAAAACATACTGATTTGGGGGCATAAAGAATCTAATTACATAATGGCTTGAATCTGTTCTCAAAAAAAAAAAGTTCATTGTAGAGTTCAAGAAGCAAAGAGCTGGGATAGTTACAGTGTTCAAAAGGAAGCTTATTAGACAAACACAACTCATCCCTATAATGGAGAATGAACAGCATTAAGTGGAAAGAGATGTAACCCATGCAAAGTCATGTAAGGGCTGCATGTATTATTCCCTGAGAGGCAGGAGTGTGTGGAATGACCTCTAACCTGTGTGTTACTGAAGCACAGATATCAAGTGTCTGGACAGACATTTGCCAAAGCATACTTCAGATGCTAACAGCGCTCCACTCTGTGTAGAACATAAGTGACCGACACACATTGCCTAATAGTGTTGGTGACCTTGCTTTCAGTAAACTACATTACATGTGTTTAAAGTATTTTTAAATTTTGGATGAGAGTGACCAATGTAATTGCATCATGGAGTATGGTCTGTGAATGTAACCACATGTTGGTCCCTAGAGACCTGATTTTCATAATATATGGAAAGTGATCTTGGTACTTTTACACATTAAAATTTCATATGGGGTATGTGATGTTTGGAAAAACAATGCTTCTCCAGACATTTAGGTCTTTGTACAAAAATTAGGATTTCCCAAATAATTAATTATGAGCCTCCAAATGAGACAGATTGAGGGTTGACCCCCAACTCTGCCTTTCAGCACTGAGAAGGTGGAGGCAAGTTTGAGGCAAAAAGGCAGAGAGTAAGAGAAAATGGCGGAGAGAAGGGGAAAAAGTGAGAAAAGGAGAGAGAAAGAGAGAGAGACAGAGACAGAGAGAGACAGACAGAGGGAGACAGAGGGAGAGACAGAAAGAGACAGAGAGAGACAGAGAGAGACAGAAAGAGGGAGACAGAGGGAGAGACAGAGACAGAGAGATATAGAACAAAGTTGGGAGAGAGGGGAAAGAGGGAGGGAGAGAATTTGATTATCAGAACCACTAAAAGAAAAAAATTAAGTTAAAATACAATTAAAAGAGAATAACATGTTGAAGGGAAAAAAAAAGGAAAGGGGCAATCAGATCTCTCTACAAAGCCATGGGTAAATAAAGGAAAATAATATTTAATTTAAAAGAAGAAAAGCAAAAGGAAGAAAGGAATGAAAAGTAAAAAAAAAGGGAAAGTACCACGCAGTGCGATGGAGGTAAATACCACTAATTCCTCTGTAGGTGTGCCCTGTTCTTCAGGTTACCTGACCCGGGAGTCTGCCCCTTGTTTCTGTGCCCACACACCGTCATGTTAGTGACAGTGCTGGGGACTGAGCTCTCAGCTCAGTGGACTGGAGCCATTTGCAGCACAAAACCAAGTACCCTGGCTGAAGAAAACTCTAGGTGCTTTGGACCCAGAAGTTGAGCTGGTGATGGTTTTGTGAGTACTGGGTCCCAGTAGCCCTGAATTCCTCAAGGACGGTGTAGTAACAGCTGCTCTGCATGGAGTGGGCAGAGAACATCCTGTGGGCCCATAGCCTAAGATCTTCATTTGAAAAGTAATATCTTTTAATTTTGATATTATACTATAATTACATCCTTTCTCCTTTCCTTTTTCTCTTCCCTAGCCTTCCCATAAACCTCTCCTTGTTCCCTCAGAAACACATGCCCTCTTCTTTCACTGCTATTCCAGCTGGTGTGTGTGTATGTGTGTGTATGTGTGTCTGTATGTGTGTATGTGTGTATATGTGTATGTGTATGTATATGTGTGTAT
>JADRCD010238589.1:6419-42493 GCA_019843815.1 Montemys delectorum
AACACACACCACGCACACACAATTACACATAAGCATACACCACACAGACACACATACACAGAAGCCTTCTTAAGGAGGAATGTGGCTAAAAAAAAAAAAAAAAAAGATGAGGTACAAGAGACAGAGGGTAGTGAATAGAAAGTATCTCTGAGGGTTACAGGGTAATATCTAAACCCTGACAGTGGCCATTCCACTGAAGGTTGGGTCTTCTTTTCCTAACACATTAACTGTGTAATTTCCTGCTGGGCAGTGGTGGCCCACGCCTTTAATCCCAACACAGGCAGGCGGATTTCTGAGTTCGAGGCCAGCCTAGTCTACAGAGTGAGTTCCAGGACGGCCAGGGCTACACTGAGAAACCCTGTCTCAAAAAATCAAAACATCAAAAAAACAAAACAAAACAAAACTGTGTAATTTCCTATTCCATAAAAGCCAGAACTACCACTCGGCTAGAAAGTCTAGGCATTAGCTATATAATGAAAATAAATTTGAACTTGGCCCATGTATTTATTACTTTTGTCTAAGGATGAACATGCAATCCTTCTGACTAGCTCCTCTAACCAGAAGCAGGGCTTCCTCTCTTGACAGTGTTCTTTCATATTGTGTTGTAATCCACCATTGGTGCTAACCAACTATGTACTAGGAATACAAACCTGACCCCCCCCCTCCAAAAAACATAGCCACCTATACAACTCACATGTAAACAAAGTGAGAGCATAAGAGTTTACTAAGAAATGCATTATCTGAGGAAAGGACACCTAACCCAGACTGAATAATCACAAGTAGGTGCCTAAGATCCAAGCAGAGACCTAGGAAAGTGTAAGAAAATTTGTTTCAAACAAAGGGCATGTATGATCCCTGGAAGACAAAGAACATGATCAGTTCGAGAGGGTATGGGGATAACAGCAAGTCAGGGGAATGTGGGGAAGTTATAAGTTATCATGGTCGTTTGGTCGATCAGTTAGTTAGTAGATCTAATAATGCAGCAGAGCCAGCCTGAGCCAGCCTGAGCCAGCCTAGGAAATGCACAACCCTGCTCAACATGGGACAGTCCACGTTCTTACATACAGTTGCTAAAGGTACAGTTAAAAAATTCATAATCCTAACAAAACAAGTGGGGATTGGACAAAGCCTTTGAGGGGGTTTTATCTTTTGACCCAGCAATTTCATTTCTGGGAATTTATCTTATGGCAATAATTAGGCTACAAGAAATCTGCTGTCAGGAAAATAACATGCCACGGTTTGTAAGAGCAACATAACAAAGACCACTTGGTACCCATCCATTAAGAACTCATTTAAATATGTTACAATGCATCCACATTTCAGAATACTTTGTAATCATGGCAAATCATGTTGAAGAATAATATTTATTGGCATGAAAAAGGCTTACAATATGAAATGAAGAGAAAAAACAACTTTGCACAACAAAAGTCTTTTTTTCTGGAGTTCTCAATGGTCTTAGCTTTGTGGTGGAAGTAGTTGGGACTGGTTTTTATTTGGTGTTTGTTTTGCCCTCTAAAATTTTTCAAGTGAAACTGGGGTGCTTTTATAATAAGAAAGATCTGTTGTTTACCAACATTTTTGAAGATGTAATCATGCCATCAGTAAGTTCATATGAATTAATATACAACTCAGAGCCAGCAATGCTGTTTGGACAAACGAGGAGCTACAAATCCCTGTACAGACATGCACACAGCCCACACCCTCCACACGTGCCCATAAACTCCCTTCCTCTGAATACATACCTGGACAAACCCAAACGGAAAGAAACGATCTGTCTGACCCTGGGAACCATAGTGGAAGGTCTGGCGCCAGTCTGCAATGAGTTCAGGAAACATGCAGGCGTACAGGTCCCTGTTATAATTCGCATTGGCCTCTCCTTAAAAAAAAAAAAAAAGAAAGAAAGAAAGAAAAGAAAAAAAAGGTGGGGAGGAGTTTGGTGTGTTTTGTTTTGTTTTGTTTTGGTTTGGTTTGGTTTTGGTTTTTTGAGACAGGGTTTCTCTGTTTTTTTAAAATGCCCTCCATTTTTCTTCTCCCACATCCATCCCCTGAGGTAGTGGCCTTCCATGCCCTCAGGCATCAGAGGCATCAGCAAGCAAGGTGCAAGTGGAAGCTTTTAAAGAGCTTGGTCTTTGGGCTTGGCTCTCTCTAGAGGTTCCTGGAACTCTTCTACCACAATGGAAATGAACTATAAGTGTGAGCCAGTCTGCTAAAGATCAGGCCACCTGAGAATCACAATGTCCAGCACACTGTCCCCCGTCAATGAATATGAGAGTCGGCCATCCTATGTCCTCCAGACACCAGATAACTTAGCAGGTAGCCAAGGACAAATCAGAGACCCCAGCTGAAGCAGCAGATGGGAGAACCACCACCCTGCTAACCCAGAGAAAAGAGCGCTAAATAAAATGATAAATTCACTGGGTTTTGAAACCATTAACTCCTTGGGGCACTTTGTTATACAGCAAAAGCTAACTGACACCAATGGAGAAAGGGCAAGCTCACCCTGGTACCACACCACCCCTTTCAAAGTCATGTTTTGCAGTGGATGGATCATGGCATTCCAGAGGACTGAGTGTGTTGACGGTCCAGCCAAACGAACAGGTGGAACAACCCTGAAATCGGCAAGATGAACAAAGTCAGCAGTCAGAAGACAGTCAGCCTACCCACGTCCAGTTGGACAAACCTCACACTGAAACAGCCGAGAGGCCATCCAGTCTGCCTGCTGCATTACACTTGAAAATGTGGGAACAGCCTTGTAATTCCACCAGGCTCTTCTCAGGGAAAGTGTAGCAATCAGTTCTGTGTGAGTCCGCAGTGGGCCACGACAATTTCCAGATAAGGCCATTAAAGTCGGAGGGCGGGCTGATTTACAAGCAATAAATTCAGCTAACTACTACTCCGTAGACAGACTAGCTTAAATGTGCTGCTTTGGGGAGTAATGGCATGATGATTTTCCACGTAGCTAAACCATTGTATACATGCTTAATTCTTTTTTGCAAGATAAATTCCCAGCAATGGTATTACTGAGTCAAAAACAATTTTGTTTTAGCTTTGGATATGGTCCCAGACTTCTCTGTGGAATACATATATGCATTTATCTTTGCAGTAGCTATAGATGAGAATTCCCACTTTCCCACTTTGTTTGTTTCACTCCCCTCTGTGGAGATCCGAAGGACCTGGCTTTAAAACCCCCATCACAAGCTGGATACGGCTTTCCATCCTACCCTACTAAAAGCCAGTCCTTTTCTCCTAACTAATATCTCCCTCCCACCCACACCCAGGCAAGCCTTTATCCAAATACCCAAACTGTACTAAGGAAAAAATCCTCCTCCTCCTCCTCCTCCTCCTCCTCCTCCTCCTCCTCCTCCTCTTCCCAGAAGCCTTTCCAGAGTGAAAGAGACAGTGCTCATGAAAGTAGAGCACACAGCATACCTATTCACCCCCATTTGCATACAGTATAGGTGTTTGTTTGTTTGTTTGTTTGTTTTTCTAACTAGTTCTTTCTCTCCTGAAATATTCTTCCCACCCAGCTTTTCCCAAGAAGGCTTTCATACTCAGTACACTAAAACGTGTGTTTATGCATTCATTCTTCCTGGCTGGCAGTTTACTTTTGAGGGAAGAGAGCACAGTGGCTAGGAGGAACCCCGGGCGTTGGAGCCAGACTGGGCTACTTTACTAGTCCTGTCTACAAACCAGGTCCTGAATCTTCTCTGGGATTTGGTGTCTTTAACTGTGGTACAGCAGCAGTGTCTACACCTTAGGGAGGCGTTTCAAGAACCAGATGAACTAGTGCAGCAGATAAAGAGCGTAGAACAGTGCCCCCCATTAGAAAGCTGTCAGCAAGCAGTTAGCTACTGCTGTTACTGAGTGGAACGAGTATAAAACCCCCTTGACTTTTTCCCAGAGGACTGTAGTTGCTCATGACAACACTTGCCCTGTGCATGAATAAAACTCCATTCACTCAGGACAAATGTGGATGTTCAGTACCCACTTACCTCTTAAAAGGACATGAGGACTCCTTACTCTTACATTCATTCCTCATGGGCTTTATCTTGGGCAGATGAAGTCTTTCCTTCGTTGAATTAGGGACTCCACAGGCTTTCAGTGTCCTTTTAGATGACCAGACTTCAATGGGCGTCCCACCCCAACTGGAGGAGACCAGCCCAATGGGATACTGCAGAGTATCATACAGGTAACGCCCAAAGAGCCAGCACACTGCAGACATGTAAGTGAAATTTCCATGGCCCAGGTTTCCTGTGTAGACAGATAGTTACAGGGAAGGTCAAGAGAAAAGCAGAGGGATACCAACTGGAGCTGTGACGGCGTGAGTAGAGCCAGCAGCGGGCTCCTTTCTAAGGTCTTCAGATAGAGGGGAAGATGAGGGCCAAGGACAAGATACAGCCCAGAATGAAGCATGACTTCCAATGCTCCCCTAAGGAGAAGGAGCTTTTCCACAGGGGAAAATTACAGTGTTCGTGACAGTTTCCCTTGACTGCTCTTCAGTTTGCTTGCTTGTTTGTTTGTTTTGTTTTTTTTTTTTCAGTTTCTCAAAATGCTTCTTGCCATAATGAGGAAACAAGAGCTCTCAGTCTGGCACGGAGGCAAGTGGAAACAACTGTGTCGTAGTCTGAACATAAATAATTCGCTTACATAATCAGAGATCCAAAACTCTAAGCAGGTTTTGCAGAACCCCAGCCCCTCAGGCACATGGGTATCCAGGACCATTAAGATTACTTGTCCTCCCCAGTAGACAAGCGGCACAAAGCCAGTAAGGTCCCCTTTCTACCTCACATCCCCTGCCACCCTCACATAAGGGAGGCAGCCAGTAGGTAGAGAGATGTATTTTTTTCTGGGCAATATTATGATCAATTCCATAGCTGAAGTAATGAAAATATGGACACACAAGTGCTGCGGGATCCAACAAAAGGGAGACATAGCAACCATAACCACTTTTGCTTTTACCAGTCTAATTAATTTCAACTGTTCATATTGCCCAGGAACCAACACAAGCTGGTGTATGTGAGCTCCACACTAGAGGAAATTGAAGAGGGGAGGGGAAGGTGGAGATAGATACACACAGAGAGAGGATCAATTCAAACCAGTACTTAGTAAAAGTCTACTATACACGAGGCACTTGGTTTAGTCCTATAAAGGACCCAAACCCAAGAAGTGCAATAGGAGAAAATCAAATAAATTGCCAACAAATTAGAATTGACTGAGCATCTACTATGTATGTAGAACTACACAGTGGCTGAGATGCACCAACGAAAGAGACACAAAGAGTCTCTCCTCATTCTAAAGCTTACTGAAAAGGTCAAGTGAAAATAAAACAAATGGCAAAGGATGATGTTTTAAGGGATACAAACAAGTTTTAGCTGGAGTTAACAACAAAGAAAAGCTATTAAATGAAATTCAGCAAAAGCCTGGTTTAGACTAACATCCTCCCTCTCTGCACAGCCCTATTACATCACTTCCTGTAATATGAAATTCAGTGTTTCCCTCTGTGGTGGTCTGAATAAGACTTGGTCCCATATGCTCATATATTTGAATGTTTAGTTATCAGTTAGTTGAACTGTTTGGCAAACTGTTAGGAGAGGTGACCTTGTTGTAGAAGGTATGTCACTAAGAGTGAGCTTTAAGGTTTCAAAAGTCCCTGCCAAACCCATTCTCATTCATTCTCTCTCTCTCTCTCTCTCTCTCTCTCTCTCTCTCTCTCTCTCTCTGTCTCTGCCTACAAATCAGGATGTAGCTATTAGCTACATCTCCAGTACCATGCCTACATGTGGCCACATCCCCTGCCATGATGATAATGGACTAACCCTCTGAAGCTGTAAGCAAGCCCCCAATTAAACGTCACCTTCTATAGGTTACTTTGGTTATGGTATCTCACAGCAATAGAATGGTATTCCTATTAGTTCTAGAGGGACTTCATCTCATTCATAACTGTGTCTCTAATGTCTAGGATATAATCACAGGAAATATGTATATGCTAGTGCTAGGTGGCTGTGAGTAGCCAGTTAAAGGTAGATCTACTAACTAGTAGGTAGAGGAGAAAGGTAACTAAAAAGGATAAAAGGAGGTTAAGAGACCAGAGGATAGACAAGGATTTGTTTACTTGTGTGTAAATTACATGCGCGTGTGTGTGTCAAGATGTGCAAGTATGTATGTGCACATATGTGGAAGGCAAAGGTCAATGTCAAGTGTCATCCTCAATCATCCCCTCATTCATTCATTCATTCATTCACTCGTTAGTTTTAAAATTGCCTCGCACTATTTATTCAGCTAGGCTGACTGGCCAGTAACCCCCAGAGATCACTCTGCTTCCGCCTCCCCTGTGATGAGCTATATGCTGCCACTTCTGCCTTTTAAATGAGTGCTGGTGTTCTCAATTCATCAGGTCCTGGTGCTTACATGGCAAGTCTTAACCTACAGAGTGAATTAGGTTTCCCTGGGTGGTGGTGATGGTGGTACCTGCTGTTAATCCCTTTTAATCCCCTTTATTCCTAGCACTCTGTAGGCAGAGGTAGGCAGATGGATCGCTAAGTCTGAGGCCAACCTAGTCTACAGAGCAAGTTCCTGGACAGCCAGGGCCACAGAGAAACCGTTTCTGCAAGAAGAAAAAAGGGAAAAAAAAATAGACCAAAACAAAGAAAGTGAACCCTGCGGAGGCAGGAGAAGAATGAAACAAAAGATACTCCACAAACTGAGGAGCCAGTGATGGGCTTGCCGAGAAAGGGGCTGCTGTATTTGCCTTTGTCTTGTTTTGTGGAATAAAGAACAAGGCTGAGCCTTTGCAGCAGGCACTGTGTGTCTGGCATACTTGCCGCTGTGTCCTTGGACTAGTGCACAGCCTGCAGTAGGGGAGGCAGAGCCATGAAATGCAGAGTCTGTGTTTCTCTCATAGAGAGAAATGGAGAGTAAAACCCAAGGAAAGACAGAAGGCCCTGAGGGGAGGTGGAGCAGATCCTAGTTCACTTGGAGAGGACAGTGAGATGTCCTCAGACACAGGCAGGGGAGTAGGGGAAACACAGGACTACCATGATGGAGGAAGACCCAGACCCACCTCATGCTGAACAGCATCAGTACTGTTCTCAAAAAAAAGAAAAAAGGAAAAGAAGAAAATGAAGTGCCATTTCCTGAACTCGGTGGGGAAGATTCAGGGTGGGTCCTTGTGAAGAAAAATGTAACAGTGATCATCAGGAACAGGATGGAAATCAAAAGGAATAAAAGGATACTTCTGTAAAAATAAGTAGAACCAAATTCAGGGGCTACGAGTTCTACTTAAGCCACTAACCCACTGCCTGAAGGAGGGCATGCTGAGGCACTCACATACCTGCAGTGGGCTTGGACCATGACAGGTCAACCTCATTAAGGTCATCCAGCTCCTCCTCTGCCTGGGTGAGGGAGACAGAGAAGATGCGCACAGACTGGTAGGAGGCAGTGTCAGACAACTCCTTTGAGGCATTAAAGATCTAGAGGAGAAATGAGAGGGTCCATTAATCTGAGAGAGGGTAAACTGCCTTGCAGCTTCTCAGTAAACGCATCTTCTAATCCATGGAAGTCCTTCTGACACTTGGATACACTGAGAATAAATGAATAACCAAAATCAGTAACGGGCTATTCGGGACACCCTGGATCCAGTGTTTTTGTCCAACAGAGACAATGAGATGAATCACATTCCAGAAGACAGTTCACGAACAATGAAACCTGTGACCTTCTACAGCACGCCTACCCTGGACAAGAACAGCTGTACAAGGATGGGGCTAAAGAAGAGTATGAAGTACATCATTATCTTTTTCTCCCATGGTTCTAGGGACTGAACCTAGGACCTAGTGAATGCCAGGTAAACCCTTAACCACTAGGCCATTTCTTGCAACCCATAGATTACTTTAACTTAAAACTAAATAAAAGACTTGCTCTTCTCCTAACTGGCCTCACAATGCATTTGAATTAACAATGGTATTTAGGGAATTTCTGTGGAGACAACATAAAAGAGGCCGTGACTTATGTAATCTATATACCATACCCCCCCAAAAAAAACCAAACAAACAAACAAACAGGTCCCAAAGAAACACACCAAAGAAATGGCAACTAGGTTATTGCCACCCCAGTCCCCAGTCCTGGAGAGTAGTTGCCACCCCAGTCCTCAGTCCTGGAGAGTAGTTACCAAGGAAAAGGTTGGCAACTAAGGTAATCTGAAAACTGATATCCAGGGGAAGGCTTCTGACTGAGAGAAATGTGTCTGTCCAAAGAAATCACATTTCCTCAAGCTACTTCAAGAACCCCGATGACACAGTGGTCTGGGGTTATTCTGGGCAAGAATGCGTGCACCATATTGAGTGAGTTACTTATTAGGTCTGTTAAGCCCCATTCCACTATTAGGATACCACCATTTCCTTTCACCTTGGTTTCTTGCATTGTTGTTGGGTTGTTTTGGGTTATTGCTGGGTTATTGTTGTTGGGTTGTTGTGTTATTGTTATAGTTGTTGATTTTAAAAAGGAATAGATGAGCAATATCTTAATTTGCTTTTGTATTTGTGTCCATGTTTTCTCTTGAGTCCTCTCTATCACCCCCCCCCCCCCCCACACACACACACACACACACAGCAGTCCAGCTTCTCTAAACAAAGGGCCAACAGGATCATCAGGAAGCCCAGTTAGGGTCTGCCTCAGGGAACAGGCTCTCCAGCTGAGTCCGGCTGCCACTGCAAGGCACAGGAGGCAAGTATCCTATCGTTGGCCTCCAGCCACAGAAACTGCAGCTGCTTTGCTTTCCCTCCCACCCACCACAGAGAATACAGCTGGCCTTCCAACCCACAGTACGAGAAAACAGAAAGGATAAAGCAGCCAGGGTGTCCCACAGCATTTCACTGAAATATGCTGCCCCTAGAATTGCCTCTGACTAGACCACTGTGCCCGGCTGCAGCCAACTGCATGACCACATGCAAATGGGTCACTGTGGGAGCCACAGCCTGATGTGCCTCCTGGGTGGCAGCAACTCCAACTGGTCAAGGTCTACATACTCAGGACAGAGATTACACACAGTCTCAGGAAAATTCCACTGGAAATCCTGATCTGTCCTCAGGATCTGATCTAGAAGATTCAATGGAAAAATCGATGGTGAAGAGAAACAAGCTGATGTGCTCACAGTGTACTCTGGCAGGGAAATTATTTTTCAGCAGTTAAGTACCTGTAAAAAGTCACCTCCTTTGAAATTCAGCTCTGCACAGAGCACGAAGCATCGTATGTTGCTTCCATGGAAACGGTGGATGAAGCTGCTTTCATTCTCTCCACCCACACCAGCTTCCGCACTGCCTGGGAATGCAAGCAGCTCATAGCAATGAGCAGCCAGCCAGCATAGGAAGGCAGGATGGGAAAGCATGCCCCATTCCTAAGTGTGCCTGCGTTCTGCCAGGGCAGTGGAGTCAGGGTGGCTGGCATTCTCCGGTATTGTTACCAGCACGTGGCACTGGATCCAAAACATTAGCTGGAAGGCTTCCATCTTTTTTCACATTTGCCAGAACCGGGAAACTGGGTGTTAACAAAAATGGGGGTGGGGAAAATTCCTGCCGAACCTGATGACAATTGTGTCTGAAACTGGTCCCCTTTTTGATGGAAGCATTTCCTCTGGGATATTGGCAGCAAATTTAGGAATAAAGAGATTTCAGGAAGATTTTCATTTAAATGACACTTGGTTTCCCTGCTGATGAAAGGGAAGCCTTACTCCATCTGCTGAGATCAGATTTCATCTCATCAAACACCTCAGTGTAATTATTGCCCTACCAAGTATTTAAATGAGGATGTAAATGAATACCAAGGTATTTGAAGTCATTAGCACTGCCTGGGCTGAGGGAGAGCACCACAGTCTCTCAAGGGACCAGACCATTCCCCATCAAAGCAGCTGCGCACCAGTGTTCATTTTGTAACCTTTATACCACATTCTTGAATTAATGAAGACACGTCAAGAATCTATTTCCCTCAGAGGATGTTAGCATGGGGCCTGTAAGGGGGAAACAAGGTGTGTGTGGGTGTGGGTGTGGGTGTGCATATGTGCATGTGTGTGTGTGTGTGTGTGCGCAAATGTAAACATGTGTGCATGCCCACACTTAGGTATGTGATGGACAGACATCTAGTAATTTAGTAATTAACATGGAAGAGTTTGGAGATTTCATACCTTGTTTCACCTCCAACTAAATCAGTTCTAAGGTTGAGATAATTACTGTAAATAAGCCACCCACCACACTTCTAAAAGCCTGCCATTGGGATGTCATTCCCATCCCTCTCTTCCATATATCAATCTCTCCATATGTAAAATAAGAAAGAGGGAGTGGCAAGTGATTGAAAATTTGGGCTTCTTGTCTGATATTGGCCATCTTTTCCTGAGCCTCACTAGAAATATCTGAGACCTACCCTGAGGTGGCAGATGAACATTTAGACTTTTCTCCATTTATAAACATCTCACTTGGTGTTATAAATAACATTCAGCTTTAAAATTCCATTTTACCCTAACAACAAGATGGGCATGCAATCTGCCATTTCCTTCTTTGAATGTGAAGAGGGGTAGGTTATAGTGAGAATCTTACCTCCTCAAAATGGCACATGGAGGGAGGGAAGGAAAAAGAAACACTGTGCTCATGTGCTTATGTGCTTATGTGTGCTGGGAATTTGTACAGGGAAAGGAGCAAAAGCAAGGGGGGGAGTGTAATGCATTTTTCCTATCAAGAAATAGGGTTCTGCAAACTGTTAAAAGGCTGGAAAATGTGGCTTTTGGTACTATCAACACCTAAAATACTGCCTTGCAAACAAAGTGCCTCATTGAGAGAGAGAGAAAGAGAAAGAGAGAGAGAGAGAGAGCGCATATATTTCAGATGGAATCTCTTTTCTCTTCCCCTCCATCTCAGAGCTCTCAGTCCCAACTTAATTCAGAAGATACTCAAGAAAAAAAATTCCAGGCAGAAAGAATGTTTACGCTTAGCAATCAAGATCTGATTTAGCTTGACAGAAAATGGGATTGGATCCTTGGCATAGCCTGCTATTGAGAAAGTTACTATATAGATATAAACAGATCTGGTCCTTGCCTTTCTGTGAAAACACAGAAGTACAATTTAATCATGAAGGAAAGCGCTGCCTTCTCTAATGAGTTAACAGCAGTTCCTCTTCTGTACAAAGCCATGCTAGTTAGCATGGTAAGACTGCACATCCATGTCTATTCAAAGATGCCAAGAAGGCCCAGGCCAGCTTCACAGGCATGTCAACTCAAAATACTTCCATATATTTAAGGTAGGAAGTAAGAGTTCACAAAATTAGGAAGATTTATATTACAGAAGTTTGGATTTTTGAATTAGAAAACATGGATAAAATGAAATATATGTGTGTGTGTGAATCTTTTTAAATGGCATTGCTTAATAATAGGTTTTCTTAAAGGGAATAATGAAACTCCATTACCTGTAGCACAGTCATCTGCATGTTACTCTGCCCACTGCAAAGCCAGACATCTCCAAATAAGACATCATGGACTCTCAGGGTGAAATTCATTATCCCCAAAGTCTGTTGTGCCATCACTTCAAAAGGTCCCCCCGGCTTCATAGGATCCAGTACCACCACCCAGGTATTGGAGGATTCTGAAACAAGAACAAAGTCCAAGGGGTTAATCAACCAACCACCTAAAGTGGAGTTAAACAGCAGCCGCACCTCCTCTGTGGCTAAGCCCAGGACAGGCTCTGTGGCAAAGAGTGTGCAACTCTATAAGGATTGGCCAAATTCCAGGCAAGGGGGATGGAGCTAGTGAGAACAGCAGCCTCTTTATCCTTAATCTGTACCAATCCCTTCTTATTTTTAACTAAGGCGTTTACAAGAAAAATTAGTTACCCAGTTATAATCCTAAATTAAGGGAGACAAAAATATGCTTAGATTAAAAATTCAAGGACGGTTAGTTGACAAGGAAAAAAAAATATAAAACAGAAATTCTCATTATATCATCCAACTGTCAATATTACCATAATCTAATTTTTCAAATTTACACAGCACTCTGAACTAACTTGCAATTATCCAATCACATGCGAGCACAGGTTCAGATCATTTCTAATTTGAATTTTCCCTTCACTAAGCAGGGTCACCCTTGCCATCTATTGTTACCTCCTTCCGTGTTGCTAACAAGTATTAACACAGTCAGTGGCACTGGGTTCTCCCATCAGTGAACAGGTGCATGGAGAAATGTACTCATCAACAAGTAGTAGGAAGCGTATAAATTGATCTCAGTGAAAAGGATGTTCTAACTGGCCCAATCGAATATTTCAGAGTCACATACAAGACTTGAGGTTCTGCTACGCCACTAAAGAAATGAGAAG
The DNA here is from genome assembly GCA_019843815.1 of Montemys delectorum. NCBI lineage: Eukaryota > Metazoa > Chordata > Mammalia > Rodentia > Muridae > Montemys > Montemys delectorum. The sequence goes on from JADRCD010238589.1 coordinate 18,764, forward strand.
CCATGAAAGACCCTGTTTTAGATATTCATAGCTTGCTTCCTAGAAACCACACCTCCCACTGCCCTACTTCTCAGCCACTGGATCACTGCTGTCAACATCATACACAGAGATTGAAGAGAAAAAAAGAACCAGAAAACATGGAAACACTGGAGCAGTGAAACAGGAACCTAGAAAAGGCAGAGAAAGCAACATTTTAACATAAAAATGTCAAACATAATCTGGCTTCTCAGTTGCCATCAGATCAATGTAAATCCAAAGAGAAAGAAGGAGGAGACCAGGAAATAGAGCAATGTAATGTTACTGCCCTAACCTATGAGAAGAAATAGTTATAGAAATACCATTCAAGTGCCTACTCCACGCTGGACACTATCCAAGGTTTCTCCTAGCCAGCAACAACTAAGCAGAAGCAGGAAATGGCCAGATATGCCCTTGCAAATTAGTAAAAAAAACTGAAGCCTTAAAGGTTGCTTGGAGTGCTGGGGGAAATGTCTAAATATTTGGTCCTCTGAAGAGCGGTAGTAGCTGAGCCTGGAGCTCTGCCTCCAGAAGGTCAGCTAAACCCAGGACCACCTGCTCACTATTGTATTTCTCTGACCAATAGCCAGGCATCAGCATATAAAATGCAAAATTCAACCTAAACCAGAAAAATCACTGTTTTGGAAACAGTGGGCAGCGAGTACAGATTGTGTGGCACAGGTGTGATGTGCTCCGTATGGCTCACACTTATGAACAGGCAGACGTTCCAATCTGTCCTAATACAGGCTTGCCAAGGTCTTTCCAGGCTCTCTGTACTGACACACCTTACTGAGGCTCTGTCCTTCCAACAACAGCACTGTTCGTGTGTGCTGATGGGGTCAACAGCCAGAGAACCTAACGTGGAGCTAGTTCTTAGCCTCCTGTATTCATCTAGTGCATTCAGAGCTATTAATTAGGTATTTTCTCTTAGCTTTTTCAACACACGTGGCTAGTGACAAGTGTACATGTCGATGGTGGTTTGAATAAGATTGGCCCCAAAGGCTTATATATTTGAATGCTTAAGAAGAGGCATTAGGAGGTGTGTGGCCTTGTTGGAGTAGGTGGAGCCTTGGAGAAATTGGGCTTTTGGGGTTTCAGTGTTCAATGAGGCTCAAGTTTCTCTCTTCCTTCTGCTTGCCAACCGAGATGTAGATCTCTCAGCTCCTTCTCCAGCACCATGTCTGCCCATGTGCTACCATACAGCCCTCATGACAACAATGGACTAAACCTCTGAACTTGTGAGTCAGCCCCAAGTAACCGTTTTCCTTTATAGAGTTGCCATGGTCATGGGATCTCTTCAAATAAAACCCTAAGACAATGTCTAACAACAAAAAGATAGGAAAAGGAAAGGAAGCCAGGCAGTGGTGGTGCATGCCTTTAATCCTAGCACTTGGGAGGCAGAGACAGACGGATTTCTGAGTTTGAGACCAGCCTGGTCTACAGAGTGAGTTTCAGGACAGTCAGGGCTACACAGAGAAACCTTATCTCGAAAAACAACAACAAAAACAGGAAAGGGAATTGGCAAAGCATCACCACCATTTCACTACAGCCAGAAAATGAATGAGCTCCTGGTAGGGCCTAGAACCTGAGGAAAACTGAACCTAGAGAATGAGTCTTGACCCAACATCTTTCACACCAGAGAAATTTGCCTTCAACGTCTCAAAAAGCTTCCTTCTTGGCTAGCAAGCCTAAGGTCTTTTGATTTCTAGCATTTTTCCTCTCCCGTTTAAGAAAAAGAAAAATACGCCCTGACACAATACTGTATAGCAGGAGGAACTTGCACTGCAGAGAATTCACTGATGGGCCATTGAGCTCGAGAGATAGCTCATGCAAACTATAGGATGTGCCTCTACGTGTATACTGTCTGCAGTAAGTATAACCCTGTGATGTCTTAGGCCAAGGGCAAGGGTGGGATTCTAAAGTCAGAAGCCACCATGTTCCATTAGGAGAGTTGGTCTTTGGATTATCAGTTCAGAACAGGGTGCATGATGAGGAGCATGCTTCAGGGCACTTAAGAGCTTTTAGAAAGTATGTTCACCCATCAAGTCTATGAGGATGAGTTTAAATAGTAATTCCAAGCCCCCCAGCCATAAAGGTCACCATCACTGATTTCAAGAACATCCAATGGGCTTTCTGCTGGTTCTTGGCCTTCTGAGCCATAGCTGCTCTGGTTCTGCCTTAAGAACAGTAGTCATTTGCTACCTGTTTCCTCTTTGGCCAGTCCAGGCCTAAGTTTCTCTAAGTTTTCATTTTCACTGTATTCAAACCTCTGTGTTCTTACATTCTTTCTTCTACCATCTAGGAAGATCAATCTCCTGTCATCATTTTACCACTACTTAGCCTATAAACATTTTGTCAAGCACTCCATCAAGTAAATGACAAAGATGAACTCCAACCCTGGGTTATACTGATAAGAAAGCCATGCAAACTGACTAGGGCTTCATGTTTTCACATAGAACAGCATGTCTGGTAGTTTGCCTCTGACAACTGGTCTGCATATTACAGCTAAGGGCATCCACAAAGAAAGAGCTGTCTATCTCTTTTCTCTCCATCTTCCCCAGTTAACTCAAGACGGAAACCATAATCACAAGAACAAAATGAAAATAATTTGTTCAGAGACATAATTAGTCATAAAGCATTTTCTTTCTTTTCTTCTTATTAATCAAATCAAATGTTAATTTTTTTCAGGTTATTGTGATGAATACCAAGAAGGGGAAGGGGTGCCCATGGCCTTTATCTTCCTAAAAGGAAAACCTAGGGCTCACAAGAAACGACTCTCTTCAGTTCTCCACACAGAACCCTGACTCTTCATCTACTGAAACACGATCCTGCAGCTTTTAAATATGGATTGAAAGTGAAGACGCCTTACTGCCTAAACCACCCCTTATGACCCACAGTTATTCTTTTTTTTTTCCAAGACAGGGGCTCTCTATACAGCTCTGGCTGTCCTGGAACTCAATCTGTAGACCAGGCTGTCCTCAAACTCAGAAATCCCAACTGCTGGGATTAAAGTCATGTGCCACCACTGCCCGCTGACCTACGTTTATTCTATAGCTTACAATTCAAATCTACCACCACCAAACAAGAATGAAATTTAAAAAAAAAATCAATGCTTTATATAAGTAAAACTGTTTATGAAAATGATATAAGCCATACCGTGTTGTGGCAGGCACACCTTAGGGTGGGTTCTAAAGTTATAGCCTTGTATTATTCTTGCTCCTCTAGAACAAACAGAATCTGTGACTTGCATTCAGTAGTTCTACAATGGAGGAGAGGGCAAATGTCCCTCTTGAGACTTGGTTATAGTAAATGGGGAAGAAGGAGTAACGTCTACAGCATCTCAGTCACAATGACTATCATTAAGAAAACAAATGACATCCGATACTGGCGAGGATGTGGGGAAGGGGAACCTTTATTTACTACCAATAGGAATATAAACTGACTAAACATCTATAAACATTAGTATGTAGCCATCCTGTTCTACAGAGCAAGTTCCAGGACAGCCATAACTACACAGACAAATCCTGTCTCCAAAATGACTAAGGATAAGTCAGGCAAGGGGTGGAGGAAGAGCAGGGGAGTGGATATGAGCAAAATACAATGATACATATGTGTGAAATGCCAATAATTAAACCTACAATTTCATATGCTTTCCAAAGTAGACTGGGGATATAGCTTAGCAGAGAGAATACTTGCCTAGCATGTATAATGCCCTGGATTCAGTCCCCAGCACTACATAACCTGGGTGTGGTAGTTAACTCCTATGATCCCATCCTTTAGGGAACAGAAGTAGAAGAACCAGAACTTCAATATAATTCTACAGAAAAAAAAAAAAAAAAACTAGGCACGGAGCATAGGCAGTTTTGGAATTCTTCACTTTCAGTATATCTCACAGATCACAAAGAGAGGCTGGAGAGATGGCTCAGCTGTTAAGAGAACACGCTGCTCTTGTAGTGGATCTGAGTTTAGTTCCCAGCATCCACTCTTCTACATCTTTATCCCTTCCTCAGCGAGACCTCTTTATTCTCACCTTGAACCTTCACCTTCACAGCTAGTCTCTCAGGTCAAGGCCTCTTCATGTGTATCTGTATGTCATAAGAGCCTCCTAACAGCTCTGTCAACCCTTATCTGATGACTGCAAAACCCTATCGGTCTGCTCATGTGCCTTTATTGCTTAAAGTCTACCGATCCAGGATTTAAATGCTTTAGCAGAGACAAACAAGCTGCCATACTGGCCCGACTCCTGGCATCCATCATCAGTCACTTAGCCCAGTGTCCCAGAACAACCTACCTCCATGGGATTTCTCCAGTGTTACTGATGTACTCTAATCCCTGTCTATATCCAGGATGTTCCCTCTTTCAAGACCAGCCTTAAACTAAGTCCATTACTGTATACCTTGCTAAGCTCTCTCTCTCTCTCTCTCTCTCTCTCTCTCTCTCTCTCTCTCTCTCTCTCTCTCTCTCTCTCAAACACAAACACACATACACTGTCCTTCCTTACTGTGGTACATATCTCACAGAACTACAAGTATCCTTTATTTTTCTGCCTCCTCCTCTAACCTTCAGGCTTCATTAAGCAATAGGCTACATCTGTTTTATTCAGCATTTTATCATCAGTACCTAGCACAGTATCTAGCACATAGTAGGTACTCAATAAATATTTGAATGACTGAATAAATTAATAGTAGCAGTAGTGATAACAACAATGACTACTCAAGTTAATGTGCCAAGCACTGTCTCCACTACTTTATATGCATTTACTCCTCATAATAATCCATTAAGAATTAGTACTACCCCCACTTTAAGCATGGAAAACAAACTGTCACAGAGATATTTAATACCTTATTAAATTACATACCTAAAAATAACAGTCAGAATCAGAACTCAGACAGTAAACTAAAAATTCAAGTTCTTCACAAGATCTCCAAATTGACTCTTTTTTAAAATACTAGTAGAACTGATTTCAACTTTACTTTGTGTGTATGTGTGTACGTGCATGTGCATGTACATGTGTGTCTATGTGCTCAGAGTAGCCAGAAGAGGGCATCATATCCCCTGGAGCTGGAGTTACAAGGAGTTATGAGTCACCCTATTTATGTGGGTGCTAGAAACTAAACCCAAGTCCTCTGCAAGAGCAGCAAGAGCTCTTAGCCTCTGAGCCACCCTCTCACCTCTAGACTGCCTGCCTCCCTTGCATGTACGGTTCATCCCAACTATCATCTTCTGTGACAACGTTCCATAGCAACCAGATTGAGGTAGATGTCTTCTCTAGCTCTTGGAACTCCGCAGATATTTTATATGTTCATCCAACGACTACATAATTTGTTCTGTTCAATGAGCTCCTTGGCAAAGGGGACTCTGAGCTTTGTTACCATCTGTGGCATCTTCAGTGCCTAACCACATAGTAAATACTCAATAACTCTTATGGATGGATGGATGGATGGATGGATGGATGGATGGATGGATGGATAGATGGATAAATAGATGGATAACTGGATAGATGTATGTATGGATGGATGATGGATAGATGGATGGATGATGGATGATGGGTAGATGATGGATAGATGGATGGATGGATGATGGATGATGGGTGGATAATGGGTGGATGGTGGATAGATGATGGATGGATGGATGGTGGATAGATGATGGATGGATGATGGGTGGATGATGGATGGATGATGGACTGACAACTTGAGCTGGAGCCATAAGCATTGATTTTCAGATAATCCAGCAGGTGGCAGAAGAGGACAATAACTGAACAGAGAATAGGCTGCCTTACCTTTCACACTGGTCACTTTCTTCATTATGGCTTCCTGACCTTGGCACAAGGTCACTGTCACTGTGGCCCCAGGTGTACCAAAGCCCCAGATCACCGCCCCTGAAGGCTCCTTCTGAAGCACCATGTAATTATCGATGTATGAAGCAAAGCGAAAACCAATACCTAAAAATATCAACAAATACGTAGGAGAACATAATCAGGGAGATTCAGCATCATCGATCTAGTAAAAGAGGAAGTAACATATAGTCCCTATACTAAAGAATGAGTCTACTTAAGCCTTTTAATCTTCCAAGACCAGGTCTTGTTGCTCCAGATTAAATAAACAACATAATAAGAACAGTTTCCCGGCTGGCGAGATGGCTCAGTGGGTAAGTGCACTGACTGCTCTTCCAAAGGTCCTGAGTTCAAATTCCAGCAACCACATGGCGACTCGCAACCACCTGTAATGAGATCTGATGCCCTCTTCTGGTGTGTCTGAAGACAGCTACAGTGTACTTATATATAATAATAAATAAATCTTTGGGCTGGAGCTAGCAGGGGCTGAGCGAAGGGAGTTAACCAGAGCAAGGAGCAAGCGGGGGCCAACCAGAGCGAGCGGGGTTGTCCGGAGTGATCAGAGGTCCTAAAATTCTATTCCCAACAACCACACGAAGGCTCACAACCATCTGTACAGCTACAGTGTGCTCACAGCCATAAAATAAATAAATAAATCTTTAAAATAGAAAAAAGAACAGTTTCCAACAACATGCATCACAGCAGAACATGACCATTAAGAGAAACCAGGATAACGACTAATATACATACTCTCGTCCCTTCCCCTTCATAGCTCTTGGCCAGCCCCTGACCCTTGCTCTAAAACATGCCTCTAGAATTTAACATTCCTTCCTAAAATCACTAAAATGAACCTTCCACGTACCTCACAGATGGTGTTTACAAGAAAAATAGACCACTTCCTTCCCTAACTTGCCCTCCCTGTGCCCACTCCTAGCAGCTCACAGCTCCTCCTGTTGCTGTACCCATCATCAGCTCCTCTTCTCCATCCTAGCAATGCCAAACCCCTCCAAGTCTTTTCTCTTGGGGGTTGCTGTTTTTTATGTTGTTGTTGATGATGATGATGTCATTTTGTTGATTGTTTTAGTCTGTTTGTTGTTTTTTGTCTTTGATGACCTGGTATACCACACTTATGACTGTGACAATCCTTCCTTTCCAGTAAGTCTGGATAAATCAGGAGACAAAAATAAGATGATCTTTTGCTGCAGACCTAGAGACAGAAGGTTAAAATCTCTGAGGAAAGGTCTTGTCACCATTTCACAAGCAAAGAAGAGAGGAGGCATACTTGCATATTGGATTCTGTGCTAAGAGTCACTAACAAGACTGAATAAGAATTCACTTTAACGAGATCATTTCTATTTTTAACTCAGCCTATATCGGAGTACTTTTTAAATAACAAGCATTGATCCAAATGATCCCAGTGAGCTCATAGAAATTTAAGTAGGAAAATCATAAAACTTACATCCCAATTTGTCTCAGCAGGGGAGAGTTTTTAAAATCCTCCAAAGAAAATAATTTACAAAATTAAGGGCTTTTTGGTTTGGTTTGGCTGGTTTTTGTTCTGTTTTGTTTTTTACTAAAAGTGATTGACAGGGATGAGAATTAGAATTAACAAAGCTGACATTTTCCTCCCTGGAAGCTACAAAAGATGGCAGGCCCCTTAGGCTATACCTAACAGGGCAGTAGAGCTAATGGGGGTCCCCTCACAAGCTTGGTGGCCTCATAATACTGCTCTTTAAGTAACAGGCTAACCCTAAGAGTCCTCAGCTCTCCTCCTCACTCCAGAGCTAGTTCATTCAGGAAGCCTACATGACAATCAAAGATTATCCAGAAGGCTTAACAAGCTCAAGATGGCATGCACCATGAGCAAAATACTCTGGGACCACCACATCCCAGAACTGCATAAGCAAGTTGGCAGCCTGCTGGGGAAACCGCGAGGCATATGTGTGGGAGGGCCCTGGCTTGGGTAGATACAGAACAAAAGCTGAAAAGCAAAGGCACAAATGCGAGCTAAGAGTTAGAAGAAGAGTTAGAGTTAGAAGGAGGCGTGGAGAAAACATTGCTTACATAGGCAACAATGTTACAGTCCATAGGCTGGGGAATGCCTTTTCAAGCCAGTCTGTGTTTGCCAACAGTCATTTATAGAACCTCTATGTGAATGGATTTATGGTGAGCAAAAAAAAATTTTAGAAGCGGAAAATATCTTTATAATAAAAGTATAATTGTGTTACTTACTGATCAAGAGATATAACCTAACCACATTACCCAACCAGGGATTAGGGCACAAGAAGATTAAGCAATTTTTAAGAATAATTAGAACAGCTATGAGTCAGTAAATATCTCTTTAGTGATACCTAGTGCTTTATACATTGAGACTGTAACACTGGAAGGAGAAAATAATTCCAATAACAGATAAAAATTCTTGCTGCAGAGGATCTTACCATCTACTAGGGGTTTCCTCATGTGATAGAGTTCTTAAGATAGAGAAGACGGTAATGTCCGTGACTGGCCTCAGAAAGTAGTCTACGACAGAATTAGAATCCACATCATCTAATTCCAAAGGTATTACAATTTCCTTCTTGCTGCAGTTTCATTGTGATGGTAATACAAAGAAAAATTATATACCCTATCCTGAGCAGAAAAGATGGAGAAACGTACTGGGGAATTGAACTGCACCTCATAAGCACCAGGCATATCCAGACACCGTTACTTTCAAGGTGTTGGAGTTTCCCCTTCATTTTGGGACGTGAAGTGGAAAACAAGGATGAGTGCTGTGGGGAAGACGCTGTCATAAGTAGACTAACAAACAATTTTAGGATAGCAGTTACTTCTGGTGGGAACCCAGCAGACGTACTAAGGAGAACTTTACTGGCAGGCTCGATAAAAACTCACAGGGTTGTAGTTCTCCAGCTGGGTAGTGAAGGTATAGGTCCTTCCGCTGTCAAATGTAACTTTTTATTGCCTTCAAAACATGAGCAAAAGAAAGCGTTAAAGGAAAGATGTTAGGTAGGAAGTGTGAGGAAGAGCTGAGGGAGATAGATCTGGGGCCAAAAAAAAAAAAAAAAAAAAAAAAAGAATACAGTCAAGGTAATCAAGGTCACCAAATATGGCCCAAAGGAAATAAAACAGTGATATTAAATGTGACAGCCTTTAAAAGAAAAACAAGGAAATGGTGGCTCTAGTGCCTGTACCTCCTCCCCACCTCCTATGATGGGCCCCCAAAATCATGAAAGGGTTGAGAGATGGGGAGCCACCAGTACAGGGTACTAGCTTTGAAACTGAAAGCCCACCGACAGGCTGCTGTCTGTCTGGTGCCTGAGTAGAACACGATCATGCCAATTTTTCCCACTCCAACCTTCAGTTCATTTGCTGTGGTAATAGAAACCCAAATTCCTAGCATTCCAGACAAGAGCTTTACCACTGAGCTATATTCCCAACCCCTCAAATTTCATTTTTCGACAGTCTTTGGGGTCCACTCTTTCAGTGATCCAAAGAAGAGAAAGGGTGGGTGGATCCAGCATTAACCCTTCACTTTAAATGAACAGATTCCTATCTTTTGGTATCTCCATACTGAGGGCAATGTACAGCCCAGGTTAGTCTGATGACAAGCTCTGACCCGCACAATGGCCAGTGTGAATCAGCTCCCTCCCCAGTGTGATGAGTCTTACCCCTCCACTAATATCTCTTAGGCTGCATCAAAAATTAGAGCTGAACCTTAAATTATTCTGAGCTAGTGAGGGGGTTGTATTTCTTAGCCCTAATAACCACTTAAACTAGTAAAATTTAATTCCCTCAAGGCACCCGTCCCGATGGAAGCCCTCCCCAAGGGCACCACTGAGGGGGCAGGTGTTGAAGTATTTTGGATGACTCAGACACCTGTTTCCAAATATTATCTAACTAGCTTCGCCCCCTTCTCTTTGAGCTCTCCTAAAAGGTTCGGTCTGGGGACATTGGAGCCTGCTCCAATGGGTAAACCGAAGTCTCTCTCTGCCTCCTATGCTGCAAATGAAGGACTCTGCACGGAAAAAGGCAGTAGATGGGCCCAGCAGTACCTTGCGCCAGGACTACATGGGAAAAGACCAGTTCTGATTCAAACCAGACCTTTAAAGGGGACGCATGCCAAGATCCTGCAGAGGATCTGAAAGGCAAGGGTCCGGCAGAGCTGTGACACCTCACCTGCACTTCTGCAGACCCGCGCGATTATGAGCAGCACTAGCCCAAACACAGGCCCCGGGGAAACCATGTTAGTGAAGATTCTGACTAACCCGCGGGACTCAGGAAGAGCCCTTAGGCGGGGGCGGGGATAGGGACGGAGGCGTGGTCTTGCGTGGTGGGCGGGGCCTGGGAGGGTCTACCTAGCGGGCCCCACCCTCAAGCCTTCAGTACGCGAAACCATCAGCGGCGCAGGACTTGGCGCTCCCCTCTCCTCCCGGCCTCCGTAGTTTAAAAAAAAAGAAAAAGAAAAAAAAAAAAGAAAAAAAACGGTTACCCAGCAACGAGATAAAACACTGGAACCATCCGCACCAGCTTGAAGAGAAAGAAGAGGTGAGGCAGTTTTCCCCACTCCCTCTCCAATGTGGAGGCTTCGTCTTTTTTCTTCGTGTCGTAGTCTCTCCGCATCTCCAACACTCCCCCAACTCCTGGACCAGATAGGGAGCCTGGCAAGCCCTTTCTCGGAGAATCTGGAACGCTAGGTCATCGACGTCCCGCCCACGGTTTGACCTGCCTTCCCCCTCGACCGCCTGTCCTCCCCCACCCGGTTCAGGGCTTTACACAACTCTCAAGATTCGATATCTAATCTCCTGTTTGTGCCCAAAAGAGAGAAAGGGAAGAGTCTCCACAGGTTAGGCCTTGTTAAACTCTAGTCCTCCACCTCCACCCCAACCAGCGCCGCCTTTGGGCTTCTCCGGGTAACACAAGCCCAGGCCCGAAGCTCTCTTTTCTCAGTGACTAAATCTTTTGTCAGCCACCTTTAAGCCCGTCCTCGAATAATAAAATAGGAGGCCTGACAAAACCAGAAAATAAAACGCCCCAAACTTCAAAAGTTGACTCCCAAAACCACGACCTCCCTTTCTCAGTCCCTTACCAGAAAGCAGAGGCGCTTGGGAACATTATAGGCCATGTTTCAGAAGTTGGGGCTGAAAAACAAGTGAAACTACTCAACAAATTATAATAACTTCTAGAACGACGAGTTTTTATTTGTTTTCTTGCTTTTGTTTGATTTTTGGGTTTTCGAGACAGGGTTTCTCTGTGTAGCCCCTGGCTGTCCTGGAACTCACCACGAAGACCAGGCTGACCTTGAACTCACAAAGATCCCCCTTCCCTTGCCTCCCAAGTGCTGGACTTTAAACAGTTTCTTAGCAATGTAAAGGGAATTGATTATACCAGCTTCTCATCAGTCATTGTCTCTTCAGTATTGTAGGCTAGCAAAATCTACCCTCACCTTTTAAGGACAGAAAGACAAAGTACTTATATCTAGTGAAAAATGTGGTTCTCTAACTTTGAAAATATGTTATTTGTCCAATTTAATGGCTCTGCATTTATAACACTATAATTCACCAAGTATGATGTTTATCCACCAGGTTGGCTCTAATCCCCGCACTTGGGAGACAGAGGCAAGTAGATCTGAGTTAGAGGGCAGCCTGGGCTACATAGTTCCAGAACAGCCAGAGCTATGTCTCAGAACACAAGCAAAAACAAACAAAATGGTTCAGTGGTAGAATTCAAAACTCTAGGTGAAATAGGTAGACTTGGTGGGGTGAATTTGGTGTTCATTTATTTAGTGTGTGTGTGTGTGTGTGTGTGTGTGTGTGTGTGTGTGTGTGTATGTGGGGAGGGGGCACAGCCTCGGTGATGCAACCTGCCTATGGAAGTCAGAGAAGAGTTTGTGAGAATCAGTTCACTTCTGCCACAATATGGTTTGCATGGATTTGATTCAGATCTACTGAGGGAGAGCACCAGGGCCTGGATTGTGTGACTTTTTTTCATTTTAAAGTCCAAAATATGGTATGTGTGTTTGAGAAATGATTTGAGTCATGATAATGAGTTCGTTTGTGGTACTTGTGATTGTATAATTTAAATTAGGCACTTTTCACTGAATCTTTAGGTACCATAGGCAATTCTTTCCGAGGAGATGTCGATTCCTTTCTCCAATACCCACTACCGAATTCCACAAGGATTTGGAAATCTTCTTGAAGGGCTGACACGGGAGATTCTCAGGGAGCAACCGGACAATATACCAGCTTTTGCCGCAGCGTATTTTGAGAACCTTCTAGAGAAAAGAGAGAGTAAGCTCTTTTTTTAAAAAATAGGAATTTTAAAATAAACTAAGCATTTCATTATGGTAAAACTTAAGATTGAGGAATATACATGTCTTCAGCCTGTGACTACCATATACATGCAAACACATATCTAGTACTCCCAACACACACACACACACACACACACACACGAACCCATACACATGGGAACATGAAAACATACACACACAAAACCTTAAAAATCATAGTCATTGTTCAGAAAGCCTTTATGAGGCAAGTAGTTACAAATGCAGATCTTATTATTGACAACAGGATGTGACAGTTCAGTCTCCAGGCCATCCTCACTGTATTTCTCACGGATGCAGTGTGGAAGGAGGCAGACCTATTCTCATGCATCCCTGCTAGCTGACTGCCTGTTCCTCCTGAGAGGATAATTTGCAGTTTTCTTTAAATTTTGATTCTTCTCATTTGAAAGTATTATAAGTGTTATAAAAATAATTCAACACTCCTTAGATTAAGTAAATTGGGTTTCGCTGGGGTGTGTGAAACTGTTCTTCAACGAAGGCACAGAAACAAACTGCTTTGGCAAGTGAATTGCCAGCTGGGGACGGTAATTTACATTCTATATACTTTCCAGGTCCCATCCTGCATAGAGACTAAGGTTCATACTAGCAGTGACTTTGATTTCAAGCCAAAGTGAAGTTCCTATACTTCCTCTCTTAAATCCAGTTTCCAAATCCCCAGCCTTGGCGATTTATGACGATGAGGATCTGGCCCAGAGGTCAAAAGGGGAATGATTATCATCATGTTAGTGCTTCAAACCTACTCTTGCCTAGAATAATCATGGGATATAAGATTTGTTATCATTGCTTTAGGCAAAGTAGACTGGAAATACCCCTAAGCAAACAGATGTTCCTTCATAAATCATTTTACAGAGAGAGGAAACCCAGAGCACGCCTAGAATCCAAACAGCTCACACATACTGAACAGCTCCACCCCCTGTCCCTTGTGATCCTGCCTTTGAAGAACTCAAAATTTCCACCAGTTTCCTGACTCCCGCTGGTCTTTCTCATATCCTTCTCATATCCAGTCAGGTTGAATATTTACTGCACAATCTACAATATTAGTGGGGGAAAGCTCTTAAAATAAATTGTCTGATTAAAAGTAATGTTTGTGTGAACATGAATTTGGTTATTGCAACATTAAGTTTTACAAATTCATGCAGTAAAAATCTTTAGTCATTTGTTTAATTTTAGAACTCAGGAACATACCATTAAAAAAATATTTGCAGCATTGTTACCAGGTCACAGTAATAAAAACAATTGATGACTAATGGCCTTAGAATATTAGCTCTCTGATAAACAAATGGCTAAAACTATTTGAAAAAAAAAAACGAGCGCCACACCCACTTCTACTTACGTCAACTAAAGGTGAATTACCAACTGTGATACAGTATAAAAACTTAGTTTTCACAAGTAAAGGCAAAATAAATGAGAGTGGATTTCTAGACCAACAATATCCAGTCCCCCACATGGAAAGAATTCCCTTGCCACCATTTTTCACTGGTGGTTAGTAGTCCTCGTTTTTGTGACAGGAAACCTGTTAATATACATGTAAGTGATAGCTCAAATCATTAGGAGAAAACAGACTACTTATATAATATTGAAATCAAAATGAGAAAACAAAATTGCATCAATTCTTTATATCATATACCCAGATAAATAATAAATTGATTCCAGATTTAAATACTAAAAAAGAAACCATATAAATGCTGGGAGAAAATACACTTCATCACTTAAGAAAAACATCTTGTTGCCAAGTTGCTTCAAACTCAAATGCAACAAGATGGATGGAACAGATTGATGGAACTGACAGCGCAAGAAGTCAGCTTGTGTGTGACAAAGCAGCATGAAGAAAACAAAACAACAAACCGAGAAAAATGCTTGCAGTTTACATCCCAGCAGCCCAGTGAGTTAATAAGCTTAATAAATAACTTGTAAAAATCATGTGTTTAATACATTTATATCAAGAGATAACAAACAGTTCACATAAAAATTAAAAAAAAAAAAAGCTCTTAACATGAGAAGCTGCCCAAACTAATCCATAATAACAATCGCAATCAAAATTTCACTGGGCATATAGAGATGGCTTAGGGGTTAAGAGCACTTCTGCTCTTCCAGAAGACCCAAGTTCAAATAGCAGCAGCCACCTGGGCAGCTTACAACTGCCTCTAACTGCAGTTCCAGGAGATCTGATTTCTTGTTTCCCTTGGCACAGACACAAATACAGTAATGAAAAACAGAGGAGGGTTGGAGAGATGGCTCAGTGGTTAAGAGTACCAACTGCTCTTCCAGAGGTCCTGAGTTCAAATCCCAGCAACCACATGGTGGCTCACAACCATCTGTAATGGGATCCAGTGCCTTTTTCTGGTGTGTCTGAAGACAGCTACAGTGAACTCATACACAGAAAATAAATAAAATCTTTAAAAAAAAAAAAAAAGAAAAAAAAACAGAAGAACTTACCATCAACTACCAACCACCACTATGTATTCTCAGAAAGTCAAAAGTTTGACAGTATGGTTTCTAGATAAGACTAAGAGAAATAAGCCCTTATACTCATTCCTACTAGAGATGGAACATATATCCACAGGAAATGAATTCTGTAATATCTGTCAAACTTACATATTTATTTAACTGTAAGCCAAGAAGTTCCTCCTCTTCACATTTCATTTGTGAAAAACAACTCAAATTACATATTGGATGGGGGTTTTTTTTGTTTTGTTTTTTTTTTTTTTTTTTTTTTTTTTTTTTTTTTTTTTTTTTTTTTTTAATTTTTGCACTGGCCTAAACCACAAGGCAAATCAGTCTTTAACTAATACCTCCAAAATTGTAAACCAAATTATACCTTTCCTCTTTTAACTTGATTTATCTGAGGTATTTGTGACAGTGATGAAAGCTGACTAATATGTAGTTACTCTATAACTGTATATAAAAGAATAAATCGAGTTAGTATGCTAGTATTAGGAATAAATTTGGAGTGTAAAAATAATTTTAAAAATAGTTTAATAAAATTCTGTAATTTTGAACTTGAACTTTAAAATGTCAGTATGATCTTTTCTCTTTTAAAATGTAACTCAGAGAGTGAAGGCACCTGCTGGAAAGCCCGAAGACCCACAGGTAGAAGGACAGGACAGACTCCTGCAAGTTGTCCTGTGTCTGACTTCCAATCCTGTGCCAAAGCATGCTGTGTAAAACATGCATGCATGCATGCATATACACATACATACATAGACATGCACATACTATTTTAAATTTTTTTAATGTAAGTAGTTTCTGGCTGCATACATTTCTGAAACCTCAAAATCGTGATCAACCAAATGTTAGTGGACATCTAGCCCCAAAGTTATCCCTGAATACCATTTCCCATGAACCAGACCTGCAGTTTCATACATGAGGGTTAAATATGTTAAGTCTAAACTGACCATCTTAGGATCCCACAAAACAAGCTCCTAATGATTTCTAGGAGCTTCCAAAACCCGAATAAGCCACCACTGGCCAAATTAGAGAATACTATAATAATAATAATAATAATAATAATAATAATAATAATAGTAATAATAATAATAATAATAATAATAATAATAATAAAAGTCAGTGGATGGGAATTCACTCAAGTTGCTAAGTATTTGTGAGCTCATAATGCTAAAACCAGACACACAGAACTCTTCATTGTCAGGTCACCTTAAGAAAGTGCTGGGAGCCACCTGGTTATTTTGAAAACTGGTAAAAGAATCAAATCTTTGACCTTTGTTTCTTTTAAAGGCCATATTTCAGGGTTACTAAACAATTGACTTTTCTTTATCAAGTCCACCTCAAAATTCATACTGGTTAATTTAATTTAGAGCATTATCATTTTATACCCCTAAATAAGTTAACGAACAATCATCAGCCCATAAAAATAGAACAGGATATGATTTGTCTTCCGAGAAGATTGAGTAGCACTACCAATTAAGTATTCTTGCCAAAACAATCAAACCTAGATCATATGAAACCTGCAGCTCCAGCTACCAATCTACAGGGAATTCAAGGGCAAATGACCCTGGAACAATCCCCTGTGGACACAGTCAGAAATATCTGCCTTGGAAAATTCCAAAGGAAAACTGGCCCAATTTCATCAACAAATAAACTGCACAGAAAAATACAGTGCTGGTGGATTTTCCACTAAATATTATTTAAAAGGCATTATGTGTCCATTTTGAGGCTCTGAGGTGACTAAGTATAGTAGACAAAGGGGAAATTTTAGATAATTGGCTAGATACAGGATGATTGCAAGGAATTATTAATGTGTTAGATGTGGTGATGGTACATGCTTATATTTTAAAGGTAGATATTTAAGTGTCTGTAGATAATATATAGATTGATATAATGTTTAGGGTGGCTTGAAAATAATCAGAAAATATATAGATAAAATGATAAAGAGCAGACTTGTTAGAGCATCTTACTTTTGTAGTTCGTAGTTTTTCCTGGTAGAAAGTTAAAGAAAACTATCTTTGGATAGAAATATTACTTGTCTATATGAACTGTTTACATAATGTGTCTCATTTGAAAACTCTCCGTTCTTTTTCACTTTTCCAAATGTCCTGATCCCTTAGTATATATTTTATATGCTTTTTTGCATTTGCTCATGCATCTTTAAGTCTATTTATTTAAAATACTGACGTTTGTTCTGTGTCTTCCACTTTCTGAGTTTTACGAAGACAGAAGTTGTGAAGGTATTCAATGCTTTTGTAAATGAACCGAAGGGCTTATTCAGGGTTAGACTGGTCATCATATTTTAATAATTATTTATGTCCACAGTACTAGACTGTTCAGTGTCAGCAAGATTTTTCAACTATCAGTAAAGAACCTCTGATTTGAAACAAGAAACTTGTTTCTGCATTGTTCTTGGTTCACTTTATTGAACACAAAATAAGTATAAAATTATTTTTGTTATTTAGAAACCAACTTTGATCCAGCAGAATGGGGGGCTAAGGTAGAGGACCGCTTCTATAACAACCACGCATTCAAGGTATAGTCTTATGAACCTACCAGATTTGGCTATATTTTTTTATCTATAAAATAAATTGTATGGTCTCCCCAAGTTTTGAGAAGTGTGTCAAGCATTAAATAATGTATTAAAATGTTTTATGATGAGAAATACTCCTGTCAAGTATCTGAATTGAGTACCAGTACTTAGCATTAATTTAAAGGTGACAGCAGGAGAGAGGGCTTGGTCACCACACAATTACTCCCATCTAGGATTCTTTAAACTTGAGTATCACAAGTCATGAATTATAGCTCATAAAATAAAACACTATGAGTCCAACCTTTTTCATTTACATGTTACAAAAAGACTAATTCAAATGGAAGATAATGATAGGGGTTTTTCTTCAAAGTTAATCTCTTCAGTAACTGAATCCATTTTTATCGTTAATAGTATTTTCAAAGATAGTCTTTCTTAACCAAAACTGTCCTGAATTGAGTTGAAGGCCTATATTACATGCTAGAAATCAGTGTCTTACTTTCACATCTCATAGGACTCTGGGTTTGTGCCATCCCTTGCAGTCAGTACATTGTCTGTTCTATGTTTGAGATGAGGAAGATTGGTTGAGACAGCTTATGTGGGGTCAACATCATTGGCATCAATTGGAAACCTGATAAAATTAAGTCTCACACTAGACCCCAAGTATCCAAATTAAAGGTTATATTTTAGGAGTATTACCCAAAATAACTTGCAGATACTTTAAATTTTTTTAAAAAAATTTAAAAAAAAAAAAAACAAAGAACAAAAACAGAAACAAAAACCAGCAACAACAAAAAGCTGGGCTCAATGGCCTGACCCCATAATTCCAGCTACTGCAGAAGCTGAGACAGGAGAATCACCTGGGACCAAAGGCTCAGTGTCAACATGAGAAGCAGTAAAACCTATCTAAAAATAATAAAGAAAATAATCACTATATAGACACGACTTTAATCCCAACACTTGGAAAGTAACAGCAGGCAGATCTCTGAGTTCTAAGCCAGCCTGATCTACAGAGTGAGTTCCAGGACAGCCAGGGATACACAGAGAAAACGTTCTGTCCTTGTGTTACATAGAAAATTCAAAGTGTTTGTTTTACTTTTGGTTCCCAGGGTTTTATCTTATTCACTTCCATATGTTCAGATTTCTATTTTATATGTTACTCATCCTGAGGCAGTGAGCTAGCAGGGCCTCTGTTGGTGGAAGGCTGTACTAGCCATGTCAGGCTCCTTCTTTCTCCAAAAGTGAAACTCACTTTCCTGATTTAATATAGTATTGTACCTTAATTGCATAAAGCAATGATTGACATTTTCATGCATTCATATAAGATGCTTTGATCTTCATCCCCTATTACTCTCTCCTCCCCAAATTACATTCTCTTCTGTAATAATGACTTAGTTTTAAATCTATAATTATCATTAAAAAGTTACCTGGGCTTCATACTATGGAATACATCAACTTTTATTGCTATTACAGGAACTATCAATACTTTTTTAGGCTGTCTTCAAGATTTATTACCAAACCTTATCAGCTATTACTGTAGGGCAGTGGTTTATCCCGTGTTTTTGTTCACTTCCTTTTTTCCAAGACAAATTCTTGTTAGAAGACAAATATATCTTTAATTCCCCCTGCTTCCTAATAGCTTAACTTCCAGTTTCTCTTAAGCAGGATGGTCCAAGAGTTAGCTACCTTCAAAACAATGTCCATGTGACCCTCTTCTCTCGTTCTAGGAACAAGAACAAGCTGAGAAATGTGAACAAGAAATAGCCAAGTCATCTGGGAGAGAAGAAACACCAGTTACTCCCTTCGTACGTAATATTTTTCATTTACTTTTGTATTCCTACACACAATAGCATCACTAACCTTAAAGGTGTGCATAAAATATACATCAATATACTAGTTATATTATTGAAATTAGAATTTTTCTCCTAGATGATTTATTAGATGTTACTCAGTGATAAACTGGAAGATTACTTTCAAAAATTCATTCTTCCCTTTAAAGATCTAGATCAGAAAATCTTTCCATGGGAAGAGGCAGACAGATGAACATGGAGGCTTCTCTCATCTCTTAGATTGGTATTCTACTTTGGGAATTTCTCCACTACTTATGTCACCACCACACAAGACAAAGGCTGGAGATAATGCAAGGAATGCCATTACATACCAGCAAATAAAATGGCTTTACAGAGTATGGCTTGCTCGTGGTCCATGAAAGGTCTTCTATAGAAATGCTTGCCTGCCTTGATATTCTTTATGAAAGCCATCCAGAAAGAGGAAAGCCCACCCTCAAAGATGCTACCTATCTCGGTTCAGTAGTGTGCTAAGGCTGTCACTTGGAGATAATTGCGCACAATGCAACATCATTTTGATAATTTAAAGTCAGGCACGTGAGACTATTGAGGCTAAGGTAACACTATAAACCAGAGCTTTGGCAGTATTTTAGGAAGGAAATGTTTTATTTTTTTATTTCTCTGTAGAGCCAGTTAAACATTTACTAATATAGCACATTATATTAAAACAAACAAATACAGCACATGATTGCCTGTATTATTTGTAGTCAAAACTAAGAAAGATTGGGCTTTTATAAAAGAATTCATTCTGTACAATATCACAATTCAAACCTTTGAGTTCCTTTTCAGGTCGTAGTATCTCAGCAACATTTGATACCTAGAATGAACATTCCCCTAAGGAGAACTTTACTTCCCACCCACTGAGACATACTTTTTCTTACATTACTTAATTATCCTAGAATAGTATTGATACAATCCAGTTACCACTGGTATCGGATGTAATAGGAATTCAAAAATGTGAGTTTGTGTTAAAGTCTCGTTGATTTTTAACTTAAGAGTAATTCACTAAATTGGAGAATAAACTCAAAGAATTTTATGCCAGTCTATTTGTATTTAAAAGTTTGAGCTAAATGTAACTCACTGTTTGTAATAAAGGGGACTGAAGAGCTCAAAGTTCCGTCAATAGCTGACTGAGTGACTAAACCACTGGAGAGTGGCATCAGCACAAGGAAGCACAATGGCCATGTCCCTCCCATTCAAACTGAGCAAAATTACACACAAAGGAACAGCACAGGAAAGAGTGCATAGATTTGTTGTTCCAGGGAAAAGTAATTGAAGACCATTGTGATTAGCATGGTCTTGTTTTAAAATGAATAACACGTCTTCATGTAAATGTACTCATACATAGAGAAAATGTATGGATTCATAAATATACACAAATTTACACACACATCACTACAATTAATGGCTACTTAGGAGCAAGGTTTGGGAAAGTGAAAATATTTAAACTTTTTACAAGTGATAACTTGGGGATTCTTTTTTCTTTTTCTTTTTTCTTTTTCTTTTTTTTTTTTCTGTTTTCTGTTTTTTGTTTTTTGTTTTTTTGAGACAGGGTTTCTCCGTGTAGCCCTGGCTATCCTGGAACTCACTCTGTAGACCAGGCTGGCCTCGAACTCAGAAATCCGCCTGCCTCTGCCTCCCAAGTGCTAGGATTAAAGACGTGCGCCACCACTGCCCGGCAACTTGGGGATTCTTAAATGTGTCTTTAACATCTTTTTAGCTTAAAAAAGATATATTAAGGGCCATATATATTTTCAGTTCTACATTTAGGATCCATGAATTTTTCCATCTGTCAATTATACCTAAATTTAAAAGAAACTGTATGTCACTGTTCTGCCAACCCTGATGTTAAGCCAATAGCAGTAGAGGAACCGACTTTCTGTTTGATGATCAACCTCTAAATGTATGGCTTTCATTGTCTAAATGTCTAGAGATTAGAATTTATCATTTTACTCTATCTTATTTAATCATGATTATTTCAAAACAGCATATCTGTCGATGTTACACAGACACTGTACTTCAAGGATTCCCTATCCTAACATAATTTCTCGGGAAACTTAGAGTAGGTGCTGTCTGGGAACAACCAGAGGAAAGATGCAGACAATAATCTTGTATTAAGGCATATTGAAGAGTGGTAAACTGAATCCCTGTTCCTTTGGTATTCAGCCCTGGGTACACATACAGCGTGTTCCAGAATCCCCTCAGGAAGCAACAGACCTCAAACAATTGCATCTGTAAGCTGGCATTTCTGTGGCATCAAAATACAGCATTCTGGAAAAGTCTCTCACTTTCTCTCCTTTCAATGAAGGGGGAGTCTACTGAGGAAGAAAGAGAACAGGAGGAGGCGGCTGCTCTCAAAATCCAGTCCGTCTTCCGGGGACACGTGGCTAGAGAAGAGGTAAAGAAGATGAAGTCAGATAAGAGTGAAAACCCGAAAGCAGAGGAGAACAATTGAGACCACAGGTTTTACCCCCCGAAACATGAAAAGTAATCCAAATCCATCAGTGTTGTGATTGTCTTTTTTTCTTCAATAAGGGAGACATGATATTGTGGAATAACATTTGTTGCTGTTGTGGAAATCTGTCACAAGCATTTGTTTAATAAACATGCCACTGAAACACACCCCTTGAAGATTTCCCAGGGAACAGGAGGATTGGCTATACTTGTCCCAAGCCTATGTATACATGCCTCTGAATTCAGCATCTGAACAGAAGTGTTGAAGGCTTCAGAGACCTTGGGTCATGTGGTCTAATACCTAACAAGTAAAGCCCCTGTAACCCACCCCTAGAAACTGAGCTTTAAGTCCATGTTTCTCTTCTGTGGTAACATATTAAGCCTTTTCAGTGTAGTCTTGGTGATGGTGGCAGTGGTGAACCCCAGGGCTCTGGCTGAGCTATATTTTGTGCCCTAAACTTTTTTAATAATTTGAATTATTATAAAGATAAGTTCAGATCCTGCCTTCCTGTAAATTGTACCCGCCCATGTTCACTTGTCATAAGCGAGCAACTATTCATTGAAAATGTACTGAACACCATTCATGTGCTGAATTAGTAGCAAATATTTACTGCTTTGGTCACACAGCTTACTATTGTTTTGTCTTCTTGAGACAGGCCTTGAGTGTGTAGCCCTTCTTAAAAATCTCTTTTGCTGATTACTATTCCACTCCAACCATTAGACACATTAGAGGGCCGTCAGTCCCTCTAAACCCAAGCATTGAACTCCTTTTAATATTTACCTGCCCGTGTCATCCAGTCTCATGACTTCATAAACCATCTCCACATGATGGCCAGACCTCGCTTCTCTCCAGCTCTAACCTGGTATAGCCAGCTGCCTACCTAACATTCCCATTGGGATGTTTATAGGTTTCTCAAAATGAAATTTCCCAAACAAATCCTGATATTGCCCTTGCCATCGGCAGTTCTCTTGGTATTTCGCACCTCAGAAAATAAAATAGTGTTCTACGTGGTCCAGAGAATGATCTATGATAGCCATACTTTCAGTTTTGAATGAGTGAGTTTATCAAGTATATAGTATGCCTAAAGTAAAAAAATAGTAAGGCATGTGTGATGACAGATGGATGGAGGGAGGGAGGGAGGGAGGGAGGGGAGAGAGAGGCACATACAGAGAGAGACAGAGACAGAGACAGAGAGAGAGAGAGAGAGAGAGAGAGAGAGAGGGAGGGGGAGAGAGGGAGGGAGGGGGAGAGAATGAATTTGAATGCTTAAAACACTCAGCAGAGATCAACTGGTAAAGCCCATTAAGATAACAGCTGGAGTTCCTGGTAGAGTCCTGGCAAGAGCAGTGTCCCTTTTGGTGAGTCCTCTAAAAAGAACAAATAGCAATATATATAGATGACATCCTCAAATCAGACCTTTACATTATCCGGCAAAAACTGATTAGAGAAATTGAGGCTGTCAGTTGGAGTTTCCAGTTAAGGTCCCCGTCCATGGATGACATTCCTATGGCTGAACCTCTGGCTTCTCCTTATATAGTGGGACAGTCAATAAACAGTAGTAACATTTGTTGGTTACTAGATACTTGCCCTTCTAGCTAGCTAGCTCCAAAGGAAAGGTTTTACTCCTGGGTGGTTTTGTGGTTCTCTTCTCTCTCTGTCACATGGTTATGGGGCAGCCTATCTTCAGACAAGTGGCCTAGGAGGGAAACCTATTTCTGTTTTGTTTTGTTATTTTTATTTGGGGGGGGGGGGTCTTACCATGTAGCTCTAGCTGGCCTTGGAACTCACAGAATCTGCCTGCTTCTGCTTCTGGAGTGCAAAAGTGTGTACCACTACACCCAGTTTGGAGGACACTTTAAAAAGAACTTTTTATTGATTCCGAATTTTACATGATGCACCCCAATCCCACACATCTCCCTGTCCTTTTGTATCTGCCCTTGCCACCTCCATCCCCACTAAAAAATTTTTAATTAAAAGTTTAAAAAAACAATGAAAACACATCTCTCCATGGAAACCTCAATATGTCACAATGTGTCACACAACATATCTTTTTGTCCCCACATCTTTAATTGCAAATGTTCGTTGCAATTTGTCATTGGTCTGGTCAAAGGTCTCCCGCTTTTGCTACAATATCAATACAGGACTCCTCTCCATACCATGTTGCCCTGTGTCATGGAGACCCTCAGCTTTAGGTCTGCAGGACTGGCCCCTTCATGAGCTCCACAAGTTCTTAGATGGGATAGATGTTGGGGTGGGCCAACT
>JADRCD010238590.1:4593-42430 GCA_019843815.1 Montemys delectorum
CCTACAAACGATAATAGATGGAAAACACCAACATAAGGAGTAAAACTACACCCTACGAGAAGCAAGAAAATAATGTTTCAACAAACCCACACAAACATAATTCCACTTCTAACAACAAAAATAACAGGAAGTAACAATTACTTTTCCTTCTATCTCTTAACATGAAAATTAATATTACCAACATATCCTAATCGATTCAAATTCAAAAATATGAGGAATTAGAAATTTGTTGGCTGTCATCCAGTGATCTCTCTAATTTGGTAGTTGGAGAAATACATTCAATATTGTGCAATCCATATACACTTTCTGCTTGTTTGTATGTGAAGGTGTCTTGCTATGTACCATATAATGGTCTTGAAATCATGCTTCTCCAATCTCAGTCTCTCTTATTAGTAGTACTGTTTATTTGATATTTTTACACTATACTATGTTTTTCAGAACAACTTAAAAATATTTATACAACCAAAAGATGTTTGTAACTATTGTATCAATTTTGAAGAAGAGGACTTTATAAGTTACTCTTTTTCTGAGATAAATGCTTTTTACAATCATCACAGCCAATGAACCAGATTCTTACCCACACCTAATGTCTGTGCCACCCTCCAAGCAGAACCATTGTTGTTGGTGAATGACTTCATAGATAGACCGTCTTAATACACACACCATTTCTTAAATGAATGTAACCTATTCCCTGTGGACTAAGAATTAAGACAACCACTCAAGTCAAATAGCTTTGACCATTGCAGGAAATCTATATCCATAATCATGCCTACAATTCATTCCTTAGTGCAGCAGAACTGTCAACTCTTAACTTAGCTACTATGGAGGTAAAATCCTTTGGTGATGCGAGGGACATTGAAGTACAGTCTTATTACAATGAACTCCAATGTCTAAAAATTGTTCTTATTTTGGGTTTATAACACAATAAAAGCCAAGATTTTAAGCTCTACTAAAAACAAAACAAACAAACAAAAAGTCTTTACGTTCATTAAAAAAAACTAACAGTGATGTATTATTTTAAAATATCATACAGTTAATATGTTTGGAGTTATTTAAAATTTATATTGAGAAAAATGAATGTATTTTCAGTATTGCTGTAGGCAAGCATCTACATAAGACTGTTTAACTGATTGTTGTTTCATATCAAGCAACTTTTAGAATACTCATTTTTACTGTTACTGTTTAAAATTTTATAAATTTTAAAGAATATGATAAAAAAAAATCCGAAAGGTATGGCAGGTGTTGAGGGGGGGGTCTCTGGGAGGAGTTAGGGTATAAAAGGAAAAGAAGAATGTGATGTAATTCTGTTTACCTAACATGTTTTTAAGTGTTAACAAATCCAGATAAATTGAAATTATGTTTCTTTTCTCATCATAATGCAATAAAACTTAAATCAATAAAAAACTTTTAAATTAAAGTAAAAAACAAACAAATGAAATGATCCAATGTGAATACAGGTCTCAGACAGAGGGAGGGAGTTCCTAAGATGATTATTCTTCCAAAGGACCCAAGTTCAATTCCCAGCACCCACGTGATGGTTCATGACCATCAGCAACTACAGTTCCAAGAGATCCAATACCCTTTATGACCTCTGCAGGTACTGTATTTATACTGTGTACATGCAGACAAAACACCCATAAACACAAAATATAATAATAAGGATATAGATTTTATAAAAGCCTCTTTTGAAGGTCCAAAAAGGAAGACTGTGTCCATCAGATTTACCCTATTATAACAAATTCCCTCAGTTAATCAAATTTTGACTCACAGTTTTGAAGTTTTTAGACTAAAGGATTTTTCTATTGCTTTGGACATGGGGTGTAAGTATGCAATGAAGTAGTGCAAACATGCTATGAAGCAAAACTATGTCAAAGCAAGAAATAAAACAAGAGAAATGAACTAAGTTCCCATTATCTCCTTAAAGACCACACTCAAAATAACCCAATGGCCTCTCTCCAGGCCCCACCTCTGCTCTCTAACTTCCCATCACATACTAGGGGTTAGAAAGCAAAACTTGTAATGTACTTTGAGGACTGCTCATGGGCTTAACCAGAGAATAGGATTAGCCAGGAAAGACTGGTTATCTCAGCCTTTCCAGAACACGGGTCCAAACATTAGATTCAGAAGAGGTGGGGCTGCTTTACTGAGGGCTGGAAACGGATCCCCTGCTATAGTGAGGTATATCCAGAAGGCTGGGGTCCTACTCTTCAATGTGCAAGAGAATTTAACCAGATTAATATAAGCCCTGCTTGGTCTTTTGATGACAAGGCTGTGGCTCTTAAACATCTGAAGAATCTTGGGAATCAGCATGATCCACTGTCAGACTGGGACCTGAGTCTTCATGACTCTCTATGACCAACTCTTCCCAATCAAATCCCAACCAGGAAATCTAGACTGGAGATTCTGTTGAAACTTTAAAAGTAAGTTATAAATGGAACAAGTGTTCTTCAGGGTCTTCTTTGAATGATAAGGCATTAGGGTGTTAACACCAGTGTTCTCTGACACGCACTGATGCCGTTAATACCTTGTGTAGAAGCAATCATTGCACTACTGTCTTCTGAACTGACTTCTTAGAAACAGTTCACGCCCTCACTAACAGTTTCAAAAGCAGGGAAAAAAATAACATATCCTTTATTCTCCCTTTGATCAAAGTAAGCTTAGCATCTTTGGTCAGATAGTCAGATTGGCAAAATATCAATCATACCTCTCAAGCGTGCCATATTCTCTGCTTATATATTAATCCCCAGAGACAAGAGCAACCACTCTCCCACAAACTTTGTATCCTTGGAAGAGAGTTCACTGTGATTTTGTGTGTACAGTTAATCCTTAGAAACCCACAAGGATGACTAATGTTAAAACCACATTGTATGCCCCTAGCAAAACCCGAGGTGTGGAGATTATTAAGATCTTCAGAGCCACAGCTGAGGTAAGTATTTGTAGAATCATTACTAGCAAATGTTGACAAGACATTTAGGGTTTGTTGTCTTTGTTCTGGTCTGTTCTATGCAGAATGCTGTGACTCTGGGACTAGAGAGATGGCTCAGCTGTTAAGAGCATTGGTTGCTCTTCCAGAGGACCTGGGTTCAGTTCCTGGCACCCACATAGTAACTCCAGTTCCTTGGGATCTGATGCCCTCTTTTTGCCTCTGCAGCCACTGCATGCACATAGTACATAGATATACATGTAGACAAAGCACTCATAGACATAAAAATGCAGTCTTTTAAAAATACACAGCTCATGCACAATGAAGACCTGCCTCCCATGTAAACTTCAAAGTCCCCAGCACAGCAATTCCACCTCAGGCACGTCTCCCCCTCCTTCATCTTAGCCCACACATGACTTTTCTTGCAATAATTTTCCCTGTACCACAGAGGATTCACCTCTGTGTGATACCTGTGTGATGTTGCTCGTCTCTAGCCACATGTGCACTTTTGATGACTCTTCCATATCACCTCTTACACTGCAATCTTTCTTTTTAAAGATTTCTTTTTATTTTATCACGATGTACAAGTACTTGTATATATATATGTATTGTGTACCACATGCATATCTGTCTGTGCTCGTGGAATCCAGACGGGGGTGTGAGATCCTCTGGAATGAGAGTTGTAAGTGATTGTGAGCTGACTGATGTGGGTCTCATAAACCAAACTTGTGTCTTCTGGAACCACTGAGCCATCTCTCCAGCCCTATAATGTTGCTCTTTTAAAGTGTATAAACCTGTGGTGTTTAATCAATGCACAAAAATATGAAACTGTCACCATTCTCTACTTCCAGAATATTTCTTCCACCCTGAGATGAAAGCTGTGTGCTTGTTTTTCTACTCCCCACCTCCCTGAACACTGCTCTGCTTCCTGTCTCTGAGGATGTGATTGCTCTCGGCAGGTCACACTAAGGGAATCAGAAACTATGTGCCATTTTGTGTCTGTTTTCACGTAAGATAGAGCTAAAGATTCAGCAAGGTGTACAATAAATCAGACTTTCTCTCATCCTTGAGGGCAAATAATATTCCGCTGTCTGGTTACAGCATCTGTCTTAGTTCGGGTTTCTATCGCTGTGAAGACACTATGACTATAAAAACTCTTATAAAGGAAGCATTTCGCTGGGGCTGACTTACCAGGTTAGAGGTTTAGCCCATT
The DNA here is from genome assembly GCA_019843815.1 of Montemys delectorum. Classification (NCBI taxonomy): domain Eukaryota; kingdom Metazoa; phylum Chordata; class Mammalia; order Rodentia; family Muridae; genus Montemys; species Montemys delectorum. Next base: position 8,730 of record JADRCD010238590.1, read on the forward strand.
ATCAGCCTGATGGGAGGCATGGCAGCCCATTGGCAGGCATGATCCTGGAGAGGTACCTGAGAGGTCTACATATAGATCAGCAGGCAGCAGGAAGAGACAAGACGGGGACCTGGCCTAAGCATCTGAAACCTCAGAGCCCTCTCAGTCACACACTTCCTCCATCAAGGCCACACCTACTCCATCAAGGCACACCTACTCCATCAAGGCCACACCTACTCCATCAAGGCACAGCTACTCCATCAAGGCACACCTACTCCATCAAGGCCACACCTATATTCCATCAAGGCCACACCTACTCCACCAAGGCCACACCTATTCCATAAAGGCCATACCTACTCCCTCAAGGCACATCTACTCCATCAAGGCCACACCTACTCCATCAAGGCTACACCTACTCCATCAAGGTACACCTACTCCATCAAGGCCACACCTACTCCATCAAGGCCATACCTACTCCATCAAGGCCATACCTACTCCATCAAGGCCACACACTCCATCAAGGCCACACCTACTCCATCAAGGCCACACCTACTCCATCAAGGCCACATACTCCATCAAGGCCACACCTACTCCATCAAGGCCACACCTATTCCATCAAGGCCATGCTTCCTAATAGAGCCATTCTCTATGAGCCTACGGGCCCTTTTCACTCAAACCACCACAGCACCATCTGTTCTTCCATTCACCTATCAATGGGTGTTCAGGCCAATTCCTTTTTAGTATAATGAATGATCCTTCTGTGAATATGTTTATGCAAATATTACTTACTGCTGATGTATTTTCACCTATCTATCTCACATACCTGGTTAGTAATGGAAAGGCTGGGTTGTTGATAACTCCCATGTTGCACTTTCTGAGAAACTGCCTGGTTTCCTGAGAGATTTTATTTCCCATCATGCACTTTACCCAGAACTGGGCAGATAGCCCCAACTTCGGCTATGTTGAATTGGTCTGGGCGTCAGACTGTAGGAGGGATTTCAGGCAGCTGCCTCCTGTGGGTATCTGCCTCTGATAATCTATTAGGTGGGACAGTTAACACAAGGAGCTGATGTCTTATGCTATTTGGCTGAATTATTTGAATGTTTTAAGCCTTGAGAATCAGTTTGTCTGAAGCATTTCTTTCCTGGGCTTTCTGTTGTAGGCACATTCGTTGCCCTTTGTCTACTGCTCTTCACAGGTTTGACCACAAGTCTTTCTTTCTTAAAGACTTATTTATTATACATAAGTACACTGTAGCTGTCTTCAGACACCCCAGAAGAGGGCATCAGATCTCATTCATTACGTATGGTTGTGAGCCACCCTGTGGTTGCTGGGATTTGAACTCAAGACCTTCAGAAGAGGAGTCAGTGCTCTTAACCACTGAGCCATCTCTCCAGCCCTGACCACAAGTCTTTTCCTTGTTCATTCTAATGAACCTTGAACGTATGGTAGCTTAGTATTTTAGTAGAAACCCAGCCTTCCACTGGCCTATGCTCCATCCCAATGGTATCCATGTGATCCACTGATGCAGAAACCACACAGGGCTCTCTCTTCGGTGTCTTCTCACAGCAGGTTTATTTCCTGGAGCTACCACTGCTCTGCATAGCTTTGTTCATCTCCACCAGGGGCAAGTGCTGGACCATGCAAACCTCACCTCTTGCAAAAAGAAAAGAGAAAAATGAACTATCCATGGTTTTCACTTTTTTGAGTGGAAAAAAGTTGCTGAAATGACTGAAAATATAAAAGGAGGAGCCATGACAATCTCGCTGATGGCTTAAGTGACACCCACTCCCTGTTACTGCTAATCCCTCTTCATCTTGTCAATCTTCAATTTGTTTTCTTTTTTTAACTCACTTCATTGATGATTCTATTTTTCATCCAGGTCTTTTGAAATGTTTGTTTCTTTTCTTAAGAAGTAGGGAAGGCCGTTGGCCAGACCGCACTTCTGCAGGGGTTAGTCCCTTAGCTAAGTCTCATGCTATTTAAGGGAGGTTCCCTGAGAAGTTTCTGTGCATAGGAGCTGTTCTGGATTCCTACAAGCAAGTTTAGCATTGCTGAAATATCCTTCATCAGAAGACAAAAATAAAAGCTCTGGAGATGCTTGGCACCTCCTTTCCTGTTCATCGGATCACATCCCTGTGTGTTCTCTGCTCAGGGATCCATGCTGCTGAGAAGATCATACGAGAGATGAAGGAGAGGCAGTTCCCAGGTCATGAGGGATGACACTGTCAAACTCTCAGATGCAGCTTACCCTTCTCAGCACCCCGGAGAGTGCTAGACCTTCCCAAAGAGCCTCAACTCTTACATTTTCACACTCTGCCTCTTCACAGTCTTCAACGTCCACTGTATGAACATACCAGCATTGCCTGACACTGAATCACCTACTGAAACCACCTATAGGAGATCATCACCAGAGCCATTTGGTGACTTGGTTTTTGTTTTTTATTTTTTTAACTTATATGTGGCTTGCTGAGTTTCTACAAATATCCCTCACAACTAGAAGCTAAAGTTATTTGTTCAGAGGATGAGTGAACAGCTGGATAGATCTTGACATCTCCATTGGTTCCCTTCACCATTCACAAAGCTGCCGCGATTCAATTACACGGAAACAAAACATGGAGTCGGTAAACTATAAGACCTTTCTATGAACAGAGACTGGAGTCCTTGGTGACTAAGAATGGAAATGGGCAGACGAGAAGGTGCTAAGAGGAAGCGAGAACTTCTTGGGTCCCCCTTTCTGTCCACATCTGTTAGACTCTGGCAGTTTATTCTAAAAACCAAAAGAAAAGGAATTTCTCTTTTTGCAACAAACCGTGCAGGCTCTTCTAAGTCAGTGTGAGTCCATGCTTCAACACCAGAGGGCACACTTTCCATAGACCCTGATCTAGAACAGGGCCTCAGTCAGCCTTAGGCCACTTCCCCGAATGAATTCAGCCTAGCCTCCTGAGCCTCTCTCCCCTCTTCTACATCTCAAAGAAAGCCCAAGGTTGCACACTTGCCCTGTTCTAGAGCAAGACTCCAGAATCTTCTAGAAGCGACTGCTTCTTCTAGAGGCAAGGGCACCATGCTTCCTCATGTTCGCGTTTCTCTTCTAGTGAGGCTTCTTTGCCCACAGACGCTGCACTTCTTGGCACCATTGGCTTCCATGCTCCCATTTCAACCCTCACACTTCAAACTCTCGTGATGAGTTGTCATGGCTCCCTGGATCTCCCCCACTTCAGTGTCTTCTGCTTCCCCTCGGATTCCCTAGCTATTCTCACTCAACTGACCTCCTCCACTCCCCTTGTCCCGCCACAGGCCCGCACACGCACCATCTCCGCGCCTAGATAGAGATCTCCTCAGTGGATCACTAGCTCCTGAAATCTTAGACACACTGTGGTTCCTGTCTCTTGGGCGCTACATTTCTTTTCTTAAGCAGTGAGAGGCAGTAAGTGTTTGTTGCTTTAAGTCTCTAAAGTTTAGCACAGCATCTTCTGAGTCAGTAGCTAGCACCCTCAGTTACCCCTTTGACCTCCTGCCCAGGCGGCCATCCCTAGAATGGGGCTGTTGACGAAATTCTACCTCCTACAGATACGTATATACATATATATTTTAAACTCAGGACACCTGACAGTGTGGCGTTCATCTGGAAAGTCTCTGTCTCTGCAAGTGTAGTCAAACTGAGGTCGTACCTGATAGGGGAGTTCCCAAATGTGATTACTGGTGTCCTTATCAAGGAAAAACGTGTACACACAAACACACACAAGTCTGAATACCATATGACTATTAATGCAGTTACTGTATCGACCCAAAGACACCCTAGCATGGCTGGCCACTGGCAGATGATAGGAATAAATAAAGAAGGATCTTTCCCTACGGTCTTCAGCTAAAGTCTGGAGCACTTCCGACAGACCCGATACCTACACTCTTCAGAACTGTGAGAGATTAAGTTTCTTTCTTTCTTTCTTTTTTTTTTTTTTCTTTTTTTTTTGGTTTTTTGAGACAGGGTTTCTCTGTGTAGCCCTGGCTGTCCTGGAACTCGCTCTGTAGACCAGGCTGGCCTCGAACTCAGAAATCCTCCTGCCTCTGCCTCTGCCTCTGCCTCCCAAGTGCTGGGATGAAAGGCGTGTGCCACCACCACCTGGCTCTGCTTAACTTTTTGACAGGGCCCATAACAGGTGATAAATGACAAGATTTTTAAAAAGATCTTAGTTTAAACATCTCTCTCTCGGCTTTATTTAAATTCAAAGGGACATCTTAGGAGGTGATCAACTTTTCAAATTTGTTCAAAACCCAATACACAATACTGCACGGAACCATATGCATGGTTCATGACTGACAAGATCGACACATAATGGTCAGAAACCTTTGTTGGCTCCACGACAGCCGGGACCAACCGTGGGCCCTTTGCTGCCAGCACACGTAGAAGACAGGGAATCTAGGTGCGATCTTGTCCAGTCTCGTAAAAGAAGCCCTTAAGCTCCTCTACATATTTCTCATCCTCAAAAGGCTTCCTCTGGCTGCCCGGCTGAAGGAACTTCTTCATTGTGGGGAGGTCGCTGACTCTGGTTCTCAGGGCCTGCAACATAAAACCTCGAAGTGAGGCCCAGACCCGGGTGTCCCAGGAAACCCAACCCCTCCTTAACAAAAAAAACACACACAACCCCTTCAGCAACATGAAGACTCATGGACTCAAGGAACAGATTATAGAAGCAAGAAGAGGCAGGAATAGGGCTGACTAACCCTTCCTTCCCAGAAACACCCTGAAGACGTTATCTAGCTTCAGTCAGCCCTACCTTCCTTCCTGCCCTTTTTGTACGAGTGTCACCCCTTGTGTAAAGAAAAAGGAAGGAAAATGTCTGTCAGATGCCAATACAGAGAAACCTTCACACCGGTGAAATCAAGATGCTGAGTTGGAATGATGACAAAATGGAACAAGAAAGCCAGAGTCCAGACTTCATGAACTTATCACAGTGAGAGATGAAAGAGGGGTGTTGCCGAGTTGGCAGAGAACATCCTTGTGGTGTCTATTCCAAGTTGTCATCTTAGCTATATCCAGGGTGAACTACAATCCAGAAATGGAGAGCGAGGCATGCCTGCGGTCCAGATCTTGAGGCTGGAAGACATAGGCTTTTGATCTGGATCTTGACATAGGGATGATGCACTTTTGATCCAGATCTTGGAGCATGGTGGCCATGAAAAGTTTTGGCCTAAGGAAGGTGGTGGATGCCTTTAACCTCAGGAGAAAGAGGCAAGTAAATCTCTGAGTTCAAGACCAGAGTGGGACAGAGCAAGTTTCACGTAAAGAACAGTTTAGCTCCAGGCGTGGTGGTACACACCTTTAATCTGGGCCATACCTCCTGCTAGAGGCTTATATGAGGACAATGGAAGAAGAAGTCCAGCTTATACAGAAGACGAGCTGAAACAGTCTCGTGGGACTGAACAACTACTAGATTCTGGAACTTCCCAGTCACAGTTGCCCATTGTTGACTTAGTTGGACTGCAGATTGTAAGTCATTCCAATGAATTCCCTTAATATAAGTTATGTGACTCTGGAGAACCCTGACTAAGACAGTGCTCATGCTGAGAGAAACACAATGTCTGCTAATGGGGGCAGAATCTGAGAGATGGAAACAGATGGAGAGAGAGCTGCTAACATGAGATTCAGTGCACGATGACAAGGGTCTCTATGATAAAAAGGTATTATACAAGGGGAAATTATACTTCTTGAGGTAGTACCAATGTCAAATCTCCTGGTGCTGCAGGAGCCTCTTCTCACTTCAGAAACAGGCTTGGAAGATCATTTCCAAGCTAGTGGGTGGGTGGAGGGGTGGATGAAGATTAGATTTAGCAGATGCCAGAAGCCTGAAGACAGTTACTTGAGGTGAGACTTGTGCTAGGAGAAGAGAGACTCCTCTGCCTCTGAGTGACTTGAGCTACCTCACCTGAAGCCAGGGGAAGCTACCCACAATACTGTCATTCAGCTCCTCGATGTGGTAGAGAAGTTCAACCACGTGGACGTCAGCCCTGCTCAGCCTGTTTCCAACAAGGTAGTCTTGCCCGTGGTCCTTCAATGCCTAGAGAATGCAGGAAATCGACTCATGAGCATATACAGTCAGGCTGGAACACCAGCATCTCCCCGGCCCTTTTAGCCCAATTCCTCCCCTTCTGTGGCCTTGCCAAGAAAGTGTGGGGTTCTGGACTCTCTCTAGGGCCCTGTCATGAAGGAGAGGGAGTCAGGGAGTCTGCTGTCTCATCCATGCGAGCCAAAAGGACCTCTCCAGTTTCCTTCCCAGCTCTACATGGTATTCACATCACCTGCTCTTTCCTGAATTTTACACATGTGCCAAGGGCTCACCTGCTGCTGCAGTTTCTCCCTATCCCTACATCCTAAAAATGGCAGTGTTTCAGCTCTCTCTATACATAGTTAATGAAACATTGTTACACTTTCATGGCAGGCCCCTTCACCCATGAATACGCCATTTTTGTGTAGGGGAGTATACATTTCTCCTCTTGTCTGTTTTCTTCATCCTTTAGATTTGTTTCTGGGATCTAAAGTCAACTGGAGGGACTGGGAAAATAGCTTAGTTGATAAAGTGCCAGGTATGAAAGCACAAAGACCTGGTTTCAGATGCCCAGAATCCACTAGAGAAAATAGAACATGGAGCTAGAATAATGGTTCAGTGGTTAAGATCTCTGACTGCTTTTCTGGAGGTCCTGGGTTCAGTTCTCAGCACACAACATGGCAGCTCACAAATGTCTATAACTGTAGTCCCATGGGGATCCGAGGTGTCCTCTTCTGGTGTGTGTGTGTGTGTGTGTGTGTGTGTGTGTGTGTGTGTGTAGACACAACATCCATGTACATAAAATAAATAAGTTTTTTAAAAAGTGATATATGGTGGTACATGCTTGTAACATCAGCCTTGGGAGACATATATAGCAGAGACAGGCAGATCCCTTGAAGTCCACTGGCAAGCCAGCCTAGAAGAAGGATGAGCTTCAGGTTCAGTTTCAAAAATAAAGGTGGAAAGTGATCTAGGCAAGACATTTGGACTCCCATCTGCATGCACATGTGCACACACCACATGCAAACACATCACTGCACACTCACATACATGAAATAAGGGCAATTGAACCATCGTCTTGGCAGCTCTGACTTCCGTTGTCAGCACTGTGGCACAGTCAGCATGCCTGAGTGTGGAGGGAGGACTGAGCTATGTCTGTAACTAACGACTCATTTCAGTGGTGGAGAGTGGGATGGAGAGATGGACACATATGTTGAAGACGATCCTATTGGATGTCAAGCCTGCTCCATGCGTGGGAAGTATCTCTGTGGCCTCTGAGATTTCTCTTAACTTTTCTTAGTAGATAAAAGTTACATGACAACTGGGGAGTTACATGACATTTAAGATGCATGAATAAGAGAATAAACCACACACAGAACTACCAGTCAAAGATAATCACCAAACATTGTAAGATAATAAATGCAAAAAGAAGTATGAATAATTGTTTGGTATAATAACAAAACACAACATGATTTTTTTACATTTAGCGTGTGTTTGTGTGTGTGTGTGTGTGTGTGTGTGTGTGTGTGTGTGTCCACCTGCCGCAGTGCCTGTGTGGGGATCAGAGAACAATCCAAGGGAATAAATTCTCTTCCCCCACCACAAAGGTCTGAGGGATCAAGCTCAGGTCATCAGGTTTGGTAGCAAACACTTTTCCCCATGGAGATATCATTTCACCCAATAAATGAAAGCTGTAATTTACACTATGTATTTACATTCACGAGATCATAGATGACTTGATTTTAATAATGGCTGTGGAGATTATCATCATGGAACATGTCCTACATCATCAGCACCACAAAGATCAGGGTAGGGGATCTGATCACACATCGGCACCTGCTTACCTTGGACACAGCACATAAGCAACAACTTAACATTCACTGAATGACTGACTGACTGAATGAATGATCTAATGTGCTACAAGTGGAAATTAAGTGGTTATTTCATTGTTTATTTACAAATCTGTATTTTTCCAGCTCATTTTTTGATTTTCGATTTTATTCAACATGACCTTGAGCGACTTCCATCTTGAAATGACTATTCATACACAGAGAGAGGTCTTATTAAAGCAGGTACTAGATATAATGATGGGATTTCATTCCCTAATTTTTATGTAACTTCTTTAGGAAAAATAACCTGTAAATCATGATGTCATTTCTCTGTTCTACGTGTCAGTGTATAAACTTTCTGTCTCTGAACACTAGAGTAGTCTCTGATGGGCAGCTGGCCTCAGGTCTCCTGGCACACTCAGTGTTGTCAGCGTATTTTCTGATGTGTCACTTTCATTGTGTTGCTCCTGAGTCAGTATTATGGTGCTCTGCACGATCTATTCCAACCTCTAATGTGGCTCAGACCTTTACATAGTCCAGTTCTAATTGTGAACAGGAAGTTACACCAGAGTGAAAATTCTGTAATGAATCCCAGCAAAAGCAATTTTTATGAACATCTGATATAACTAGTAAATTCTGATATAACTAGAATGATGCCTCTGCAGAATACCTTCAGTGCTAAGCTAATACTAATAAAACTCCTTTTGAAGGGAAGGCCGATGTCCAGGAACAGTAGTCACTGCTTTGGTCCTGTCTTTGTTGGACTGAATGTCTGTGATCCCCAAAATTCATATATTGAGATTCTAACTCACGATATGATACGGTTTGTAGGTAGAACACTTAAGAAATAATCATATGCTCTTGTGAATGATATTAGTTCTTATCTATCTATCATCTATCATTCATCTGTCTAACATCTATCTATCTATCTTCTGTCTATCGATCTATCTATCTATCTCACCTTGAGATGGGCTTTCATGTAGCCAGAGCAGCTGATGATGATTTTGAACTTGCTCTTCCTGCCCCTGCCTCCTGAGTGCAGGGATTACAGATGAGCCAGTGTTACAGGCATGTGCCACCATATCTGATTTATGTAGTGCTGGAGATGAACCCATGCCTTTGCCCATGTTAGGTAAGTACTCTACCACCTGAGCTGCATCCCTGGAATCCCGCTGCTGTGATTATGATGGCCCTTCTGAGAGCTCCCCTGAACCATCTGCCCTGTAAGGACTCAGCCAGAAGTCAGGCATCCGTGAACCGAGAAGCAGGCCTTACTAGAGAGGAATCCACCAGAGCCTGATCTTATACTGCTCAGCCTCCAGAATTATGAGAAATATGCCTCCTGATATATGAAGCATAAGCCACTGAGTCAGTGCCATTTATGTTGTAGCTGCCCTAAACTGGAGGATGCTCTCTTAGACCATGGTGCCCTCTAAACTCAGAGCTGCTGGAGGAGACACAGAGCCTCCACTTACCCCTTCAAAGGCAGGAAGATAACACTTTCTTGCTTTCTGCGTGATCTGAGCCAGGCTTACATTCTTCTCCCCAGGTGGAAGGAATGGGTAACGAATAATCATGTCATTCAAATCGTACGTACCTTCTGTATACATGTCAATCCTGAAAGAGAAAATTCCTGTCAAATACTTCCTTCTTATCTTGAATGCATTGTTTACAAACCTAAGAGATAGGGCTGGAAAGATGGCTCAGTAGTTAACAACCTAGGAGAATAGAATTCAGACGATGGCCAAGTCAAACTTCCTTCATGGGACCTCCACTTTTATATATAAGTTAACACTTGTTTCTTAGGTATACAAGGGAGATAACATATGTAAAATGTTTATATCCATGTAACTAAACATGGTAGAAGGAGCATCAGTGATCCACCAGAGTTGATACTGAGAGAGTGTGGCTAACCATAAACCCTACAAAGAGGGCTTGTGTCTCCGGTGTGTGCCCTGTGCCACATCAGCTCTGCTGTTCCTCCCTAAGCCTAGCGCATGGCTTAGGCTCCTTACAGACCTCATGTCAGAAGCTCTCTCAATTTTCCATAAAACACAGAGCCACTACCCTCTCTGTTCTATTGTCCAACTCAAGCTGTGCTTGCATTTTTTGAGTCCCCATCTAAAACAGCACCTTACTAGATATGACTTTTTATGATCACAGGTATGTATTATAGGAAAGCTTGAATGGAATTTAAAATGAAGTTGCTGCATTACTTTTTTAAAATAATCAGTTTGGTGAGATACGTTCATAACTGTAATTGTCACCCAGGCATCCCATTTGGTGCTTTTCCATATGTTCGTCAAAGCTGCAAAGGACGACACTCTCCAGTCCCAGCACTCTTTAACGACACTGTATGGTGACCCATAGCCTTTGCAGCCAAGCCCCAAACTCTCGCCCCCAGTGCTAGACTGCTTCTAATCTGCTTCCTATCTCTTTGGATTTGAGTATTCTGGACATTTTAAACAAAGAGAAGGCACAATGGGTGGTGTATTATGTCTGATCTCTTTTTGGTAACAAAATATCAAGGTTTTTTTGTTTTGTCTTGTTTTGTTTTTGTTTTTTGTTTTTTGTTTTTGTTTTTGTTTTTTGTTTTGTTTTGTTTTGTTTTGTTTTGTTTTTTTGAGACAGGGTTCTCTGTGTAGCCCTGGCTGTCCTGGAACTCACTCTGTAGACCAGGCTGGCCTCGAACTCAGAAATCTGCCTGCCTCTGCCTCCCAAGTGCTGGGATTAAAGGCATGTGCCACCACTGCCCAGCAAAATATCAAGGTTTATCTCTGCTCTCCGACAAGTCAGTTCTCCCCTTGCCCTCCTCTGCCCTCCCTCCTGCAGATATGATACAATGTAGCTGTAGAACACTCTCCTCATGTTTTCATCTGTTGAGTTTTTAAATAGTATAAACAACACAGCTATGAACACTCTGATATAAGCGTAGGCAAGGATGCATGCCCATTTCTCCTGGAAATATCCTTGACAGACTTCCTGGGTTAGTAGTAACTCTGTGTCTAAACTTTCCAAGAAACTGCCAACAGTCTTGCTTCTACAGAGGAAGCAAGAGGAATCAGGATTCCACGAGCTCTACCCTACCCTCTAACCACAGATCTCTGAACCCATGAACTCTGCTCTGCTCTATAGGCACAGCACTCTTAGGACAGCCAGGCTTACTGCTCCCTCTCCACAAGAGTCTCCCACCTTGATGTCAGTGCAAATGTCCAGCCTGAAGCTGGTTGTGATCTCCCTACCACAGTTATGCTCAAGAGAGGACTTATATCCTTCTCATGGTATCCATTCTTAAGTACAGGAACTTCATCATACAAGGCTCTCTCCTTCATGTCCTTCCCATAGAGGTTGTATTTGGAGGCAATGTAGTTGAGAATGGCTCTGGTCTGCACCAGCTTCATCCCATCGATCTCCACCATGGGCACTTGCTGGAACATCAAACTCCCATCTATTGGATGAAGCAAAGAAAAGAGAGAATTGTCTATGGCTCTGACATGTTTGTTATAATAAGTGAATCTACAGGAGAAAAAACACAAGTGGGAGCCTTTCAAGTTTTAGTTTTTGCTTCCTATTCCTTCTTTTTCTTATTTTAAATTTGACTTTATTTTAAAATTTTTATATGTATGGGGGTTTTCCTGGCATGTATCTCTGTGTCCCATGTACCTGCCTGGTAGCTATAGAAGTTAGAAAGGGGCATCAGATGGCCAGGAACTGGAGTTACAAATGCTTCCGGGCTGCCTTGTGCCCACTGGGGACTGAGCCTAGTTCCCCTGCAAGATCAGCAGGTACTTTTAAAATGAGCCTCTTAGAGGCCCTTGGCCCTGTGAAGGTTCTGTGCCCCAGTGTAGGGGAATGCCAGGCCCAGTAAGCAGGAGAGAGTGGGTGGTGAGCAGGGAGAGGGGGGAGGGAACAGGGGTTTGGTTTTATTTTTTATTTTATTTTAATTTTTTTCTTTCTTTCTTTCTTTCTTTCTTTTTTTTTTCTTTTTTTGGAGGTGAACCTGGGAAAGGAGATATTGTATGACATGTAAATAAAGAAAACATCTAATTAAAAATGAGCATCTTATTTTGTAAATCATTCTTTTCCTCTTTAGCCTGACATTTAGCATTGATGTTTTACATATCTAGATATACTGTTGGTCTCTGCAGTTCTTAACTTCATTCATCTTCATGGGTCTTTTAGGAGGAAGTGAAGGAAGCCATAGGCATTCCTTACTTCGAAGTCAGTCAGTCCGTAGAGAGGGATTTCTAGGTAGCATCTCTGTACGCTCTTTAACTAACACCATGGCTATGCTCTTTGCCCTCCCTCCCTCCCTCCCCCCCTCTGACACTTTTACCTAGACTTTCAAATTATTGTTATTATTTCATTATCAATCTACAATAATACTGAGGAGTTGTGTTTAAAAGCTTGTTAGAGAATGCAAGGTAAGTAGGTGCTGGGTACTGTGGGATCCTAAGCTGGTGCAGCTAATTCTAGTACAGAAAGCATGGAAAAGGAAAGAGCCCATTCCTAGGGTCCTGGGGGTGAAGTCTCAGTAAATCCTTCGAGCCCTTGCCTCAGATCCTCAGAGCAGAGCCCTTTCAAGCTCTGAGAGCTCTGCTGGGTCTCCTCAAGGGGCCTCATCCCTTACTGTCTACCCATCTGCCTCTACCATCTCATGACGTGCTACAATTTCATAGATAAAATGTGGTGTTTAAACTTGACATTGAGGACACTGTTCAGAGGCAGTTAGATATTAATTCTTACCATTCTTTAACCTTTTCAAGTCTTTTAGTGTTTTAATATATTTCTCTTCAAACTGTAAAGCAAAAACAGTACATGAGTTCTTATTCACCATCCCAAGGCTTGTTGAGTTTTTCAACACCACAGAACCTGTGCATTCACTGCGAAGGGAAATATTCTTTAGTTTGGTAAGAACACTGATAAGCTGGTCTTAGCCGTGTAGAAATTGATTATAGATATAAAAAGTACAAGGAAGAGGAAAGACACGCATCTGCTCATTCCTGCAGTTCACCACCACCATGACCACTCCCATGTCCGTGATAAAGGCATGGCTTTGGAGGAATGTTATGGGAGGGAAGAGGCTGAGAATTTCTTCTAACCACATCTGGGAGGAGTGTCCAAGAGAGGTGCAAACAGAACTTTTTGTATCTCCACCATGGTATATGCTAAGGACAAACTAAACTAAACTAACTAACTAACTAACTAACATCTAATTAACTAACTTTTTTGCCTTTGAGAGGCCTCTGTTGGAACTGATATTTCATTCCCAGGCAGCTGTGGGGTAAGTAAAACAGTCCCAGCTGATACACAACTTTAACCTTACAAACAGTGTTACACAGCTGTCTCCCCTGGAAAAGACGAGGTGCACTAAGATAGAATTCCACATTTAAGGAAAAAAAGAAATCAAAGAGTTATTTTTCCCTGGAAACAAAACTCCCTTTGATTTCTGATATGACCGTAAAAGGTAAAATGGCACCTTTATAAAGTACATTGATAAGATGCATTACTAAACGTTGGTGTAAGGACTAAATCACTATACATTTACATGACTGAGAAAGTTCCAGGTTTCTACTTAGTGTTACATAGATGCAAGTCACCATTTCAATGTAACAGTACTGTTACTTAATCATATAATCCTATAGTTTTTTTCTTTAAATCACTCTAATACTGATGAAAATACATCTTGGTTTTGATCTGCATTCAGTAATTTAAATCTTGTCCTGAGGCAAAGGCACCTGGGTTGGAATGGCAGCCAGTAGCAGAGATTTCTCTGTCTGGCCAGAAGTTCTGTGTGGTCACATGTAATGAACCATCAAGAAGAAAACCTTGTTCGTATTTAACACACATTATTCAGTGGGCAGACTCTCTGTCCAACTAGAAGGCCCTTGGGACAGTGGGGAGGCAAAAGAAGTTTGTTCTTGTTGTTTTTGTTTGATTGTTTGTTTGTTTGTTGGAGGGGAACCTGGGAAAGGGAAAATTTACATGTAAATAAAGAAAATATCTAAAAAAAAAAAAAAAAAAAAAAAGATCTTTGGGTTTCAATTGCCTGTGTGTTCTGGTTTCAAAGGAGGCTCTGCCTCGTCTAAGACATGACACAGGCAGTGACTTAGCACAAGGCCTTGGGTTGCTCTTTAAAATGGAGACAGAGCACTTTCTTAAACTGATGTAGACCTGCCAAAATGCATCATGCTGGGTCAGGCCCACACAAGCCAGGTAGTAGGCAATATCCAATGTTGGTAGTGACTGTGTTTTTATGGAGTTTCTTATAAAGAAAAGCCAGGGTTCTGGGGTTCCTAGCATGCTGTGAAGAACAGCATCTTGTGTGTGGATAGGACTATGCAGGTCACATTCAGGGAAACCTGGTATGCAGTCAGCTTACCAGGTGTTCAAGGAAGAACATGAAGGACATGGTGGTCCAGGAGGATGGAAGAGGGGGAAAGGAGATGCCATTGGCTAATGTGGTGTTCACAGTAGGGCTGCTGGTGCATAATGGGGCTGTAGTGATCAGCCTTTGGGCACAGAGAGCCAAAAAGTCCTAAGCAAATGTCTTCAGAAAGTCCCGCCTACCATCCTATTTGGTCACACTAGGATGGAGAACGGAAAACCATAAGCTGTTCCCTTAGTCTCTTCTTTTTGAGCTTCAACTGCCCACAGAAACATATTCTGCACCGTACACCTAACGTCTAGACTGTGTTGAAACCAGATTACCCACTCACACAAGTACAATGACCCTGACGGACACTGCAGGTTTATATGTAGCATGTGCTTATTTCTTCATGACGTTGAAAAAAAGATCAGGCCAAAGTCAGGGCTCTCATGAAGCCGTGGACCAAGTGAAACCCCAAGACTCGGGTAAACTTGTTGCTCTGAAGATGAAGAGAAGGCACTGGCACTCTCGCTATAGGGTGTGTATAGGGTGTGACGTCATTCCTTAACTTTCCTCCTCTGTTTTCAGATGAGAGACAAAGTCTTCTGAGAACACCCAGCCCATGCTTTCCAGTCAAGAAACCCTCACCACTGCTGGGTCCTTCTGATCTGAACCAAGAACTGTTTTTTTTTCCTAAAAGACCTCTAGGGGGCAGCACCACAGTCCAAAGATCCTTACCAGGTTCCTGCTCAGGCAGTAGGAACCCTGTCAAACACCTGATCCTGTCCTCCTAGATTTAGAGGCTGTCATATCCTGTGATCTGTGTTGGTCAGCCTGTATCCCCCGCCCCAGTACCAAGCACAGAACTGGCACATGATGGATGCTGCAGTAAGTAGTTGCTGAGCAACTGTGTCCCATGGCTCACAGGGACTTACTACCCTCACCTGCCCATTTCTCCTACATGCTCTGTGCTGTTCCAATAAGTGGTGGAGGGGCCTGGGTTGTGGCCCAGGCCCGGCCTGCTGTGGCTCTCTCTCTCCCTGGAGGAAGGGGGCCCGGTGCTGAGGCCCAGGCCTCTCTCTCCCTCCTAGGGTGGCTGCGGGCCTGGGTGGTGAGGCCCAGGCCTCTCTCTCCCTCCTAGGGTGGCTGGGGGCCTGGTGGTGAGGCCCAGGTCTCTCTCCTCCCTGGGCTGGCCTGTTTGCTGCACGGCGCCTTAATTAAAAAGGAGGCAATGTATGAATGAGTTATTTTATTGTAGGAAGGGGAAATATGCTAGTTGAGTGGAGAGAAGGAAAGGAGAGGAGAGAGAGAGAGAGAGAGAGAGAGAGAGAGAGAGAGAGAGAGAGGATAGAGAGAGAGAGAGCAAAGAGAGGAGAGAGCAAGAGAGAGGGGAAGCAAGAGCGAGAGGAAGGAATAAAAGAGTGAGGAGGGGGCAAACCACCCTTTTTATTGTATGGGGCGTGGCATGCCTGGCTTGTGGTCAGATGACTGTGTGTAAGGTCCAGCTAGAATGCTAGGAGTTGGAGGCAGTGTCTGCCTGATAGAGCACACATCTCCTGCAGAGGCAGCTGTGAGGGGTCTGGGCTGAAATCTGAGCCATGGTCTCAGGAGCGATTCACCGAACGCCTTCCGTCCCTTTGAGCAAATGCTCAGTAGGTCTCCGGGGTTCAAAGTGGTTTGCTCTACTGGACTTTGGCTGTCAGAACTGCCCCACAGCTATGCTCATCTTGACCATCACTGAATTTCTTCTCTAAGAGTGTAATTCTAATTACTTCGTTAAGAACATTTATGAAACATATAAATATGCAGAAAAGCAGACAGCCGTTCTTCGTGCCTTCTGCAGTCATCTCGAGCCAACAGCTTCTCCTCTCCATGCCCCACCCACTCTCCCTCTTCTGTAATAACCTGCAGGGACCCTAGCAAAGATGCCTTCGCTGCCATTGCAATGTCTCAGTCCAACATGACTGCCTAGTCAAAGGTCGTCCCGCTAGGCTGCAGTACAACTGAAGTGTTTCCGTGTGAAGAAGAGCAAGGGAACAGAGAAACTGAAGAAGAAAAGAATTCCCTAGTGAAGAATACCCAGGGAAGAATGGAGTAGGCGAGAACTTTAAAACCCTAAGGGTCCCTCTCCTTTCCAGCTATACACAGACTGTGGATCCAACCTGTAACACACGGGCCTCCCAGCAACATTTCTGGACCAAGGTATAACAATAGAAATGCCCCAGGACTGAAATCTATCTACTCAGTCCTCATTCACTGGCACACTCAGACCAGTGCCTACCCTGTAAAGCCCTATGTATGGTTATGTGGCTTAGATTGATGTATCTTTTTTTGTGTCTTTTTAAGTCACAACTCTGCTATACCTATTTTATGTTTAGGTTTGCTTACATAAACAAGTATTTATCATAGTATTACAATTGCCTACTGTACACGTTATAGTGGCATGCTGGGTAAGTTTAAGATCTAGGAACACACACGCACACACGCCAGGCCATGTGCTTACTCACTCACATACACACACAATACAGAAATAATAACAAATGCATTAAAATCACATAAATTGATGAGGGAGATATTTTTCAGAACACCCCCATTATTAATGAATACATAGCCACATTTCATACTTCAATAATTTAATTCGTTTCTCTAAAGCACAGGAATCATATGAAAATAACTGTAAAGCACAATCACAACAAAAAACCATAACTTAGTGTCATTACCCAGGACCCACTTCCCTAATTGTTATTTAAATGACAGATTATTTTCCATTTTGTTTAAATACAAATAAAGTCCATAAAAGTGATGTTTCTTTTGTTTCTTTCAAACTTATACTTCTTGGTAAAAATTTAATAATTTCTTAGGTCAAGCCTGTGAATCTCTTAATAACTGAAAATTGTATCCCAACTAAAACTCTTAATAAATGATTCCGTGAGAAAGATCATCTGGCTTATGAGTGGGACGTATTTCATTCAGTCAACTCAGGTCCAACTTAGACCTGCCCCATCTTGGGCCAATCTTAGACCCTACCTCTACTCCAGCTGCAGCCAAGAGCCAGCGGACGGACTCCATTCTCCCCCGAGAATTGAAGTAGTGAAGGATGGGCTTGCTTGCCATGACAGCAGTCTCTTCGTTTCTCTAAACACAAATGAATAAGAGAGACCATGGGAAATGCATTTTGCAATAGATGCTTGGACATCGTCAGCTAGACTAGAAAGCTATCTTCCTTCCTGACACTTAAGTGGATTCCTGGATTCTTGCTCCAAATTGTTACCTGCAACGGCCAACCATGGATCAAAACCTACCAGTCCCAGATCACCTTTGGTTAAAATGCTACTGCTCTTGGCAGGCTAAACAGGTGAACACTGACGTCACGCCAGTTTGGGAGGGAGTGGGCAAAGCAAGAACCAGAGAACTCAAATACATTGAAAACCTGCCAATGCCCTCAATACCCTCTCCTGATACACTGCCTTTACTACTCATGCTGTCCCTATGAAGTTGCTGCTATTTCTACATGCCAGTCAATGAAACGGAATGTTAACGATATTCAATGTATCTATACCACTAAACCGACAACAGACATGAAAATTCACAGTAACCACTAAAAGCAAAGAGGGTGTAGAGCCCACAGCAGGGAAGGTCCAAGAAACTTGTCAGAACCTTGACAAAGGCAAAAAATCTGGGCCTCAAGAGCCATTCAACTGAGTAGATGAAGCTTAACGGCAAAAGGCGTGCAGCTCTACTGCTTCCTGGGTTTTTGTTGTTGTTGTTTGTTTTTCTTTCTTCTTTTTTTTAATCAGTGGGGCTCCCTGATTTCCAGACCCTGGCAAGATTCCTCTTGCTTCTTTAGACTTGGTACCCCACCTCTACTTAATGCTTCACACACACACACACACACACACACACACACACACACACACATATTTGAAGAAGAAAAGGAATCAGTTAAGAAAGACAGATAAGTATGGAGAGGGGAAATATAAGCTAAGTAGGAGGACACATATGTGTGACAATTTTATAGCAAAACTCACTATTTTACATACCAACTAAAAGTTAAAAGGTTTTTTTAATTAAAGAAAAATTATTCTTAGAGGTTGGGATTTTTTGGTTTTGTTTTTAATAAAAGCAACAATGCATGAGCTTTACCAACACTCAGGTTTCTGAGACATTGTGTGACTTGAATTACAGAGATCCAAATGTTTTAAAAACACCTATTTTAAAATGGGCAACTCAAAAAAAATCTAACCTTTACAAAGTATAACATCCCTAAAAACACACAACTCACTTGTCTTATAGCTGTATATCACAGTATATACTGTGCTTCCTTCTCAGGGTGTGGTATGATCAGAATAGAGGACTCCAGAGTGAAATCCACACTACCTGAGGCACAGAACTGTTAGGGATGAAAAGCCAAGGGACTCATTCCTCCCAGGAGTTCCTGACTGAGGATCATGTTAGGGAAGGAAATGAAGTTTTAGCTTAAGAAATACTTTACCGAATGTTCCTTACTGTTTCTGAAAATGAGGCTGCCGAAGGCCAGCCCAAAACAAGGGTAAAGGTTACTTTAATTTGTTGCTGGGTAAACAGAAAACAAGGCCAAGGGAGACAATGATTTGCTGTAGCTGTAATATACAATCCTCATTCATAGCATCAAGGAGTAGCTCTCCTTACATGACCACCCTGGCAAGAGCCCCCAATACTCGACTTACAGAGAACCAAACTGCTCATTCTCTTACACTGAGTGCCATGTCAGGGCTCTCCACTCCACCCTGGAGTCCTCTTAAGCTCTGTGCTGCCCACTGAGGACCTCTGCTATGATTTCCCAGTGAGAGCCCTTCAACCGGTTGGTTGAAAAAGGAAGAGCAGAGGAGAGCATCTAATGCATGAGTGCCTTTTGGGGAGCAGTCTTTCAGCTACAATCATACAGAGGGAGAAATCAACAAGTATGCACTGTGGTGCTCTGACAACCCAAACACACTGAATGAATTGAAGAATACAATAACTATATTTGTCTAATTAAGACAATGAAGTTGAGGCCAGGTGGTGATGGTGGTGGTGGTGGTGGTGGTGGTGGTGGTGGTGGTGGTGGTACATGCCTTTAATCCCAGCAATTGGGAAGCAGAGGTAGATGAATCTTTGAGGCTAGCCTCATCTTCAGAGTGAGTTCTAGTATAGCCACGGCTACAGAGCAAAACCCTGTCTCAATGAGAGAGGGAGAGAGAGAGAGAGAGAGAGAGAGAGAGAGAGAGAGAGAGAGAGGAAGAAGAAGAAGAAGAAGAAGAAGAAGAAGAAGGAGGAGGAGGAGGAGGAGGAGGAGGAGGAGGAGGAGGAGGAGAAGGAGAAGGAAGAAGAAGAAGAAGAAGAAGAAGAAGAAGAAGAAGAAGAAGAAGAAGAAGAAGAAGAGGAGGAGGAGGAGGAGGAGGAGGAGGAGGAGGAGGAGGACGAAAGAGAAAGCAGAAGGAAAGGAAAGGTGGTTGGAGGAGCAGGAGACATGACTCAGAGTTTAAAACCTGTTAGAGCAGAGTCTGGTTCCCAACACAAACATCAGACGGCTCAAAACCACCTGTAACTCCGGCTCCTGGAGATCCGATGCCCTCTTCTGTCTCCCGACTCACAAATGCATATACTCCCACATGGATACATTATACATAATTAAACATAAGATAAATCTTTTTAAAAAAGAAAATGGATTTGGGGGGCATAACGTGGAGGGGTCACTTGCCTATCATGTGTAAGGCCCTAGATTTAGTTTCCATGCACAACCAAAAAGGAGAGAGGAGGTTTGTCCTAAAAGAAATGTTATCAGTGACAAGTCTAGCAAATTACCAGAACTATCTCCGTTAACTGTCTAAAACCACTGAGGTAAGAGCATCATTCCTTAATAATCAGAAGAGAGAGTGAACAAATTGAATCTCTTCCATTCGGGGATTATATAAACTCAATAGATTGTATAATACCTGACTGGAGTATTCTCTTGTGAACGCAGTTAATATACTTTTTAGGGCTATTGAGAAGTTACAATGATCTAAGGTACATTGATAACTGCTTTGAAAGACCAGTCACAGCTCTCCAGTTCTGGAGAAACGGGTATATGCATAAACACCCTGCTAGCCCTTGTGAGCCTGAACATATGCGCCACCTCTCCCAGGGACGTAGGGAAGATGTTCTGCACTGAGGAGCACTGTTAAATACTAAGTACTAATTTAAATGTCAATAAAAATATCAGTTCTGCATTCAGCTTTCTGAAGTCTTTCTTATAAACAAAATTGTAATGCTTTTGATGAACAAATAAAACTGAAAGCAGGTTGTATGGTGGGCACTGCCTCTCTTCTGTCCTGGTAGCCTTAAGAGGGGAACTTATCAGTCAAGCAGTCCCATCATGGCTGCTGGAAGTTCAGATGTTCGAGGTGAAAGACTCTTTAAGAGAAGAGACCCTCACTCTAGTCTCAGGATTACACGACCCCCATGAAACTCAGGAGAGACTGATCTTTTTTTTTTTTAATTGTTTTTAATTAGATATTTTCTTTATTTACATGTAAATTTCTCCTTTCCCAGTTTCCCCTCCAAAAACAAACAAACAAACAAACAAAAACAACAAGAACAAACCCCTGTTGCCTCCCCATGCCTGCCACTCCACCCTCTCCCACTTATTGGCCCTGGCATTCCCCTACACTGGGGCACAAAACCTTCACAAGGCAGAGGTCCTTTCCTCCTATTGATGATCAAATTTGCAATCCTTTAGTATACACATGCTGCCAAAACATTCAGTCCCACCATGTATAGTCCTTGATTGGTGGTTGGGTCCCTGGGAGCTCTGAGGGTACTAGTTAGTTCATATTGTCGTTGGTCCTAAGGGGCTGCAAACCCTTCAGCTCCATAGATCCTTTCTCTAACTCCTTCATTGGGGACCGTGTACTCAGTTCAATGAAATGGCTGTGAGCCTCTACATCTGTATTAGTCAGGTATTGTCAGAGCCTCTCAGGAGATAGCTATAAACTGGAAACAATCCAGATGTCCCTCAACAGAGGAATGGATACAGAAACTGTGGTACATCTACACAATGGAGTACTACTCAGCTATTAAAAACAATGAATTTATTAAATTCTTAGGGAAATGGATGGATTGGGAGAGTATCATCCTGAGTGAGATAACCCAATCACAAAAGAACATATATGGTATGCATTCTCTGATAAGTGGTTATTAGCCCAGAAGTTTGGAATACAGAGAGAACAACCCACAAACCACAAGAAACTTAAGAAGGAAGACCAAAAGGTGGACATTTCATTCCTTCTTAAAAGGGGGGAACCAAATATGTACGGAAGGAGTGGCAGAAATTAACTATGGAGCAGAGACTGAAGGAGAGACCAATCTTGCTGCAAACACACGATGTTTATTCCGGAAACCAGTGCACTGGGGCCGAGCTTGTAACTCACACAGGGGCAGAAGAGTTTGACCCCTAGCTCAAGAAGTGTAGGGTATTTAAAGGAAAAAAAAAAAAAAAACTACAAACCAGGGGGAGTGAGGGGAATTCCAACCCAAGTTAGTCAGTCAGTTAGGGAGGGGAACATATTCATTTTAGGAATGTAATCTAGGAATGTAATCTAGGAATGTAATCTTACTGAATCATCTACCGGTCAGCAGGGTGGAGAGCCAGTTGACTTTCATTCCGGGAACCAGAGCCCTGAGTTAGCTAAGTTCCTGGAACCCAGAGCTCTGAACCGGCTGACCTCCATTCTTAGTTCTGCTCAGTCTGCTAGGGGTCATAAAAAACTTTTTTTTACATTTTTCATACTTTTCACAGGAACTTTATAATCGCTCCAAAACCCTCCAGCAGCTGGAGAGAAAGACTTGTGCCAGCCATGATCACTCAAGACAGTAGAAAACCAGCACTGTAAACAAGATAACCAGCACTGTAAACAAGATAACCAGCACTGTAAACAAGATGAGCTTTGTAGCTGTCCAGCAGCCATGGGTGAACTCAGTCTACCTGAAAGGGAGGGTAGAAATGAGAAAGGATAGGCAGCGAGAAAAGGATGAAGCCAAGACAAAAGTTTCTGATCAAGGCTCAAAGTTTAATTTTCAGCTCTGCATTTATATCAGCAAAACCCACAGACCCATCCTTTGTTTCAGCTGCACTGAGTTGCAAAGCAGGCTCAGCAGGTGGTCAGCTTCTCAAAGCTCAGTTAGGGAATTGCAAATGCTGCCAGGTAACTCCAGCCAGCTTGTAAAATCATGGGTTGGTGGGGTTGGAGGTGGGGTTAGCCTACTCAAGGCTGGGGAAAGGGCACAGAGCTTGGTGAGTTCTAGATGCCCTTGAATACGCTGCAGCCATTTTCACTAAGGCCAGAGGCAAGGCAGGGCATTTCTGCTAAAGGTCTGAGATTAATACATTGTATCAAGACGATCCACAGCTGCAGCATCCGAGCTACAGCTGCTCTGCTACCTCCACTGACTGTTGATCTGATATCTAGGCTGCTTCTCTGTGTTACCAGTTCTGCTATGCTATACAGATGGGAACAGATCCCAAGAGGAGCCTTTTACTGCACCTACTATTTTAAAACAAGGAGGGGGGCAGCACATGAGAATCTCTCCCAGATAAATCACCAAGAGAACTGAACAACCCATTTATATGTACAGAGGGGTGTTTGTACAACACAGCAAGCCTTGTATGCAAATAAGGTTTGTGTTTGCACCAATCACAGCATTGGCCCATTGCCCCCAGCCACAGTAGTTCATTTGCTGGGCCACAATGGGGAGGTGCTTCCCCTCTGGCCTAGGTGAAAATGGTTGCTACAATGTTTGTGCAGTTTCCTCAAGACATTTGGAGAGAGTTCAAAATGAGAGTAATGAGATAAAGGTACTTTAGCAGGCTGTCCGCTGACAGTTCTTTTGTGTAAGGCAGCCAGGGCAGCAAGAAACATCTAAGACTTTGCTTATTCCCAGGAGCATGAACAAGAGAAGGTGCTCTTAGAGTAAGAACCTGAAGGAGTTATTGTTAACCATGCTTTTCTGATTTTTACCAGTGCTTTAATGATGCTTAACATCTGCCCAGTGTCCCAGGGACAGGAAAGCATCCCAAAGCTCTCTCAAAACCATGGAAATTTAACTCACAAAAGATGAAAACTCACCCCCTATTGCTCAAAATCTAAGGTAGAAACTGATATTAAATAAGTAATGTCAAGGTAATTCAAGGAAAGTCTAAATTGAGAATCTTCAATAGCAGCTGAAGGCAAAACAGACTAATCAGGGTCAATAACTTATATGAAGGTGCATTGGCCGGCAAGGTCCTGAGAGTCAGGCTCCAAAGGGAAGGCACGCAAATAGTTGCTACACAAATTAGATTAAGATTCTAGACACTCCTGTTCATGTATATTTCAGAGAAAAGACCACTTTGGTATAAATATGGTTCATACAATGGTCGAGACATACTTGGATGGATAATTACTGTTTGTCTGAAGTTCTTATTTGACTTGGAGTTCTGCATATGCATTTGGAAACGTAGCAAGGAAGCGCTCCAGTTCACCAACTGGTTGCTTGCTTTTTTTTTTTTTTTTTTTTTTTTTTTTTTTTTTAAATAAGCATTGCCTTGTAGCTGGGCTAAAAACTGAGTTTCTGCGTTACGGTCACAAACCCCACACACCTCAAGTTCTTGAAAAAGCCAACCACATAGACAACACAAAATCTAACTGAAATGCTCCAAGTTTTAATTACAACTTTGAGAGGGACCAGTTCTTTTGTAAGAGCAGCAACAACAGTAAAGAGTGAATGGGTAGCTGCCTCCCACAGTGGCAACAGAAAGCAGTCACAATAAGGGAATGGCCAGGGCAATAAAATAAGGATGGCAAAAATACAGAGAAGGCAAAAAAAAGAAAAAGAACAAAAAAAAAAGTGGGGGAGGGGACAAAAAGTTGAGGCTGAAGGGCTAAGAATGTAATTCAGTTGACACAAGGAAGGCTTATCGCGGGTGCACGTGGCTCTACGTTCAGACTCCAACACCACATAAAGCTAAGCATGGTGGTTACATGCTCTCTAACCGCAGCACTTGAGAAGTAGAAACTGGAGGATCCCAAAGTCAAAGCTGCCCTTGGCTAGATCGAGTTCAAGGCCAGCATGGACTACACGAGAAAGAGAACAGGATCCAGAACGCAGAAACTGAAGGAGGATGGAAGACTAAAAGAGCTAGGAGCGCCATGGACTAGAAACTGTAAGCCCCACCCCGAGAAGAGCGCCAAAGAGTAATTAGAGCTTCCAACCACAACGGTCTCAAACACTCTAAAGCAGAGGATAGCAACCTTCCTAGTGCTGCGACCCTTTAATCCACTTCCTCATGTCCTGGTGACCCCAACCAGAACATTATTTTCATTGCTACTTCATAACTGCTACTGTTATGAATCATAATGTAAACAGCTGGTAGGCAACCGGGACTTAAAAGGATCTAAAGAAAGGCAATGCCATTCAGATTGATTTTTGAAACCACCCACCCACCAACACCCGCACACCCCTCCTCCGCACTGGTCTGCTCCTCTCCCTTCCAAGCTGGGAAAGCTCACTAACACGAAAAGTCAACGTCAGGTTTCCTGTAAGACGCTTTATTTTATTCTACCATCTGCGGACAGTAAAAGTCACTCCTGATCCTGTGCCCTTGCCTAAGGCAGGGGAGTGAGAACTGACTACATTTGGCTTCAAACTGGTACAACTACGTATGAACTGTGAAAACTGGGCACAGCCTTTAGTCGCTCTAACTTTGCATGTGTATTTTTTGCGTGCTGAGGCTTTTAACCATTAGGTTCCCTTGAGGTCCCTGGACATGAAAGATATTTCTCGGCGATGTCTGCATTATTCTGAGAAGGTTGGCATTCACGAGCTCACTCTGCAACCTTCACCAAGACTCCAGGGCTGGGAAGGTGGAAGGCCGTTGGGTAGGAGATTTAGGTCTGTGAAAAATTAGAAAGTCAGAACACTGTCCGCAGGTGGCATGGGGGTGGGGGACTGTCTTGGCACCACGGTCTGCGATCAGGGAGGGACAGCAAAGACTCTTTTACTTCTACACCTTAGCAAGACAACCCAGGGCTGGGAAGTCAGCACTGTGGAAATATATATACAACATCTGCTGTCCTGAGCCTCAATTGTGGCTAAAGAGAGAAACAGTGGTGGGGGCGGAAAGAGCGACACGCAAGCGCAGTACCTCATTCCGGAAGCAATCTCAAAGCAGCCGCACTCCCGCGGTGCGGCTCTCCCTTTTTCTAACCCGGGGCAGGGGCCGGGACAGGGGCCGGGTCAGGCCCGCAGCGCGCATGCGCGCTCCCTTCATCCAGCCCCTCCCAGGAGCGTGGGTATCGCTCAGCCGCCTAGAGAGTCCCAACCTGAGAATGCCTGCTGTAAAGCCAGGCTGGATTTTGCTGTCCTCTGCCGGGCTGGCTGATACTTGCAGCAGGTGCATTATCAGAAGAAGTCAAGAGTCCAAGTTGATCTGGTTTCCAAGCCCGAGTGTCCTTTACACTTCACTATCTAGGCAGATCATGAACTGTTTTTCCTCTGTAAAACCAGGATAGCCAGACTTAGATGTCCGGGAAGAATGACACAGAGCGCCAGCGTTGGAAAGCATTTTGAGTCTTGCAAGTCCAGGGGAGTCAGTTCCTTAAAAAGGAACCTTAAAATGACATGAAATTGTGCCTGGTGGTAATCTCATGCCACTCCAATTTTGCCTGAAAAGAGGACGTACCCTCTGCCCTCTGTTATAGAGCAGTAGTCCTGGTATTGAGTAAGTCCAGGTATCCAGGATTCTGTGGAGTGCAGAATAAACGAATCCCAACCCCCAAACAGACAAAGGAACCTAATATGTACATTAAATCTCATGATATTCCTTTGCTGAACCCCCTCCTTCCCTCTCTCCCTTCCTTCCTCCCTGACTCCCTCCCTCCCCTCCCTTCTAGGGAATTAATCAAACCCTGGAAGGGTTGCAGGGACACTGGCAGCAAGACACAGGGTTGTGGAGACATTTGCATCCTGAACTGAGCCTTCTAGCTCTCCTAGCTCTCCTTTTTACCTCCTGCTTGTCTGCCCTCACCCCAGCCTTCTCTCTCTCCTCAGACTCACAGAACTCTTTCCCTATCAAAATCAAAGGAGAACCTTCTTCTAATTCCTCATTGTTTCATCATTAGGACCTGAATACATAGCTTTCACTCTGGGAAAGTAATTTTCCTTCTAAGTGAATCTGTCTCAGGCTAGCTGGCTCCAAGATCTTTTTCATCTTGCCACTAAAAACTTAGAAGATGATATATGATGACTTTCATAGAATCTCATTCGGCTTATGATTGCTGTTGAGACTTGGAAAAAAAATTAGAAGATAGAAACAAGTACTTTATATTTCTACTGGACTCATGTTGTCTAAACCACTTTGAGAAACCTCTGTACATTATGGGGATTGCACACTTGCAAATATAGGAAGAGGGCCTTCTTCGGGCTCAACTTCCAACTGCCATAGCCAGCAAACGTACTTTACAAACCGATAACCAGGGGCAAACTAAGGTGGGTCATGACCACCATGCTGGCACTACAGAAAATAGTTGCAGGAATGCTACACACAGAAGAGGAGGAATGTTTTGATCACAGGAGCATAGGAGAGAGTGAGTTCATGGGAAGAGTGAGCGGGTGAGGAGAATCCGTGTGAACCCTGTTGTGCCTTACGTGGTAAACCTAACACAGGAAAGGAAAACAAGAAACAATCACCTGCCTCATAACGTTACACCTCTCCATCATAACCTGAGATGTAATGGTTTTGGCTCACCAGATAAAGACATGCAGGCAGGTTGACTGGATTCAAAACACTAGATCCACATGTCTGTTGTCTCCAAGAAACACACCTCGGGTATAAAGACTCCTTCCCACTTGCCAACTGAATGGAAGCCAAAATCAAGTGGGCGTGGCTATTCTGATGTCTATACTTCCAAGTTAGAAGAGATAAAGAAGAAGCTACATTATTAATAACAGGACCAAATTCACTGAGAAGCTATAGCAAGCAGAAATATATATCCACCCAACACTGGAGCCCTAATTTCATCAGCAAACATTAAAGGCCACCAGAAGTCAGACATGTCCTAACTGCAACACCCTACCCTCATCTTTAATTAAGTTCAGTGTAGTGTAACAGTATCCTCTGAATTGACACATTTTCTTCTGGATGGAGGCTCCTTAAAACTCAGGACATTCTAAAGCAGTGCTCCTCATCCTATTGAGTTGAGATTCCCTTGAGGTCAAATGACCCTTTCACAGGGGTCACATATCAGATATTTATATTATGATTCAAACAGAAGCAAAATTACAGTTATGAAGTAGCGAAGAAATAATGGCAGACACAACACAAGGAAGTGCAGGATCTGAATGTATTTCTTTAAAATGACATCAGACTTTTACAGTCATTGCAAAAGAGAAATGAAAAATCTGGCAGCTCAGTAGTCAAGATACATCTGAGGTCACCTGAAACACACTGGGTCTAAAACAGCAGCCATCTCCTCTGGACTGATGCAGCACCCCTGGGCTCCGAGCATGCTCGGGCTGCATGGGCCCTGCCAAAGTCCTAGGGGGTTGAGGGTGCACCAGCCAGGAGGACAGAGGCTCGGATCTTGAATCTAGAATCTAGAATGCTGACTGCTGCACACTGTCTCTCACACACACTCGCGTCAAGGCCCCGCCCATCTTAGGTAAAACGCCCACTATGTTAATCTCCTGGGCTAGTAGAGACAGGTCTCTTTCTTGCTAATTCCTAGGAGTAGTTCAGCTGCTGTACGTGACTGAGAATGAGGATTCTACTTTACTTTTCTCTGGGATGAACCTCCCATTCTGTAAGCTTCAATGCCCTACCCACAATGCTGGAGGCAATTAGTCTGGATGGGTAACATTCTTTACGAAATTCCAAGCCAGGGTTTGGAGAAGATGTTGGAACATTGGTAAAGGTCAGAGAGCAATGTCCAATTTTGTCTAGCTATTAATAAATCATATCTTGGTGGGCACCTAGCACGCAGGTTCACAAGGACTACCTCTGAGTTAGGGGATGCCACGACTGACTGAATACCCAGGAGGCACAAACTCCCTTTGAAGTCATAAGGCCTCTTATCCACGATCAGGCTTTTACCCCTGATACTGCAGATGTAACTGGAGTAGACAAGTGGGTGTGGCACAATGAAAATAAATTTATGGTTGGGTTCACCACAACATGAGGAACTGTATAAAAGGACTGCAGGATTCTGAAGATTGAGAACCAAGTAGGGAGGTTGAGAACCAGTGCTCTAAAGGGAGGCTCAAGACCGCTCGGTAAGGAACTCACAATTCTCAGGAAATTGCTGGAACTTACCATATTCGTAAAGAGTCCTCCCTCCTCAAGGTTATATAAACCACAAGACTCTCCTCTGAGAAGACAAGAGTCTCCAGCATGTTGAATTGCCCGCAAGTCACAGAGAACTCCAAAAAAAAGGGGGGGGAGGCATTCATGAAAAGTGACTTGGGGTAACTTAGCTGCCTCTAAGGCATTCTTATTCCTGTAAATGACCCCAATAAACTCACTGGCTTACCAAGTTAAACTTTGGTAGAATCCATTCTTTGGTCTGTAGTCAGTGCCCTACCTGGGATGAGAAGAACTTTCCTTCACACGTCCTATGAAACACACACAACGGTTTCTTTCTTTGCAACTAGGATCTATCTCAGATTATACTTCAATACCCTTTTAAGACTTATGTGTGAAGTAGTAAGCATAGTGCCCACACAGGCTTACAGACAGGTCCTAAGGGTCCACTGTCCTCTTCCTGGACACCAAAGCCCACATACCCAGTAGGAACAAGTCCCTGAACTCTACTTGTCCCAGTGTACACTTGTCCACATCTGTGGCTCAGGCAATCCAGTCTTGGTCCTTCTGTACACTGCCTTTCTCTTTCTAGAATATTCCACAGAATCCTCTTGGTTGCCTGTGCTGGCATCACTTCTAACAGCCTAGTCAAGGATCACTCGAACTTTGGTTGGTTAAATTTTTTTTTGTCCTTTCTGCCAGTATTCCAGCCCAGTCTATCACTGAGGGAAGTCAGGACAGAAACCTAGAGGCAGGAGCTAATGCAGAAGCCACGGAAGAGTGATGCTTACTGGCCTGCTCCTCATGGCTTGCTCTCCATGGTTTGCTCAGCCTACTTTCTTATAACACCCAGGACCACCCGCCCAGGGATGGTTCACTCACAATTAGCTGGGCCCTCACAGATCAATCACAAATTAAGAAAATGTCCCACAGACTTGCCTACAGCCCAATCTTCATGAAGCATCTTCTCAATTGAGAGTTAGCCCTAGCTTGTAGCAATCTGACATCAAACTAGCAAGCAAGTTCACAAAGAATTTGCCTCTGAATGATATTCATAAATCTCCACAGCTCTCTCTTGCAAAGACCAGTTCAGCTCATTTGTTTCCAGAGGGCAAGGAAAGAGCCCAGTCACAGTGTCGATCCTGGGCACACTGGAAGTTAATCTGGAAACCCTCTTACAGAAACAGGCTTACTCTGGTCCCTTTCTTTGCCTGGGAATCCCAGAAATAGCTCAGAGCCTGGGGATTGAGAAGGACCAAGTACCCAACTGAAAGGTAGGAGGAGCAAATAGAGGGAGGGTTGGACTGACATAGAAGGCTTTGAGGAACGAGACCCCCACTTTCTCCTCCAAGTCTGTCCATCAGCCCTTTCAACCAGGTGGCTCCAGAATCATGCCAAATTCCATCTGGTAATCCTGCAGCTCTGAGCTGCCTCTGGTCCTCTCAGTCCCTGCTGCTGATGGCCTGTTGGACCTCCACTCTCTGGCCTCAGTCCTGGGAGGCTCATGCTGATTCCTGGTGGGTCAGTATGGGGTGGGGGGCTGCTTACTGACATATAGCTAACCCAGGTGGTTCTCCCCCACCCACAAAGCCACTCCACCATCCCTGCCAGCATTCATCTCCAGCCAAGGAGATGAATTTAATGTTGAATTTAATAGTCACAGAGGACATGAACCCTAGTAGTCTAAAGCCCTCTGGGCAAATCAGTTTGCACAACACCCCGCCTCAAGGGCCTACTCTAAATTTGTCAGAAGTCACTGCCATGCTGGGGGTCTCTGAGGGCCACTTGTCCCAGGACATGGTCATTTGTCACATCATACTCCTCGCTGGGTTTTGCCAAACTGAAAAAGAGACAAGAGTAGGACAAAATCTTAAATAATTGAAACAAAACATCTGAAAATCAAGAAAAACAAAAAGACATGAAAAATGCCCAATAAAGAAAAAAAGCAAAGGAAAAACAAAGTTAAACTGGAGAGAACAGGTCAAAATGATGCAAATCTAATTTCAGTTTTCATATATTTGCATGGAATTTTTTAGGACCTCCAGAATCAAACATAATGCTTTTCTCGTTCAATTGTATTTTCCACAGAGAAGCAGCAGGGGGCAGTAGGGACCAACTCTTCATTGAGCAAAGTGCCGCCTTAGCCTTTCTGAGGTCGAAGGATAATGATCTTCTTGGCAGATTGTGCAAAAAAAAAAAAAAAAAAAGGGCGGGATTTCTTCACTACATCCTGTTTAAAGACTATAGTTTTCCTGAAATGTTGTTACAGGATATAAGATGGAAATTTTAAGTAGAGTAGTGGAGAATGACTGGAACTGGGACTGCTTGACCTGTCCTCAGCCAGCCATCTTGACTCAAAATGGATTTCTGCCAAGGCTGTGAGACCTTTGATGCTAACACTGAGGATAAAGGTTTTCTCGGGATGGAGACTATTCCAGTAAGGCAACAATAGTGGTATAGGAACAGCCGATGATAATGAGTATCTTTTGTGGGCTGGCCACCACTTTAAGTATTTTATAGATATCGGCTGTCACCTTCACAGCCACCCATTGAGATAGGTTCCACATCATCCCCATCTTATAGAGGAAGAAATAAGTGGCTTGCCTTAGATGATACAAAGAAGCATCAGATACAGGCTTAGGAAGAGCACGTGTTGACTCTGTGGTTCATTCCACCTGAGTTTGTCATGTGTAGCTCCACACTTTCTTACAAAGGAAAACTGAGTGACTGTTGTAAGAAATACACAGTAGAAAACATGCAATGGGAAATATACAGTATCTGCTATTCTTATTAATACAGTTGTATGTGTCCACTGGGTGTTTAATATCTAGTTAAGGAGTTTGGCAAGATTAATAATACAAGAGAGGCACCAAATGAATGAGTTAATCAGTCAATCAGTCAGTCAATCAAATCAAGAAGTAATAGATGCACATCAGCATTCCAGTGAAGGAAAAGATATGCAGAGGGAGTGTCAGGCCTGGGTCATAACTGGCTCAGTGAAGCACCTGCTTAAAAGTTTACACTAGAAGCCTCCATGCCGTTAACAGAAAGCAATTTCTGATCCTAAGTGGCTGAGATAATTGTTACATTCTGAATGTTTAATTGCATGGATTAGACACATTAAATAATCCTCACGTGACAAGAGGCAGCAAATTCAGCCGGCTTGAACACTCTGAATTACCAATAATGGGCTGGTGCAGCATTAAGGAATGAAATCAAAGCACTTTGGATTGGTATCATCTAGATTTTATTTCTGTACTTCAGGCTCCCTGTGTCTTCCACCCTCTTGTCTGTGTGTTGATTATCGAGTTTGAATCTGTGCCAACTTGAAGGCTGTCTGTGAGGCTGTCCTGGTGTCTGTCCATCTCTGTGAATATGTCTATCGGGGACTGTGTGAATGTGTGTCTGTCTGAGAATGCCTGTTCCTAACAAAGTGTTTTACTATGTATGCATTGAATGTCACAGAAAGCATCACATGGCGAAGGAAGGATGGGATACTTTACAGAACTCTTTAGCAGAGTTTACATGGGATTAAGTCACTGACTCCGACTTATCCCAGCAGGCCCAGATAACAAACACCGTTGTTCATCAAGCAATAGCTGTATGTTGTACTCGATATTTATGGTGGATATAAGATTGCTTTCACCCTCTATCTTTGCTGCTTTGTGCAAATGATTATCAGAACACACATGCATTGCTCTAGGTCTGGCATGGAGCAACACATAAACTAAGATTACAGAGATACATTGTAGCTTAGGTTGTAAGCAATGATTACACTGGGAATCTAAGGCAGGTAATGTTGATTGTTACATTGTTCTCCTAAAGAAGGTGAAACAAACCTCTTAAAGAAGGTTAAGTGCACAGTAGGACAGCAGCCTGAAGTCTTAAGTGACCTCAAAGTGCATTTTATTAACTTTGTGGAGTCCTGCAAAAGTCTCCAACTTTTAAAATGTAAAACTATTTTATCATAATGTATTGCTACGTTTGCTTGTCAGATGCCTGTGGATGCTTGACTAAACATATCTTCTTCTCTAAAGCTCACTAAAAGAAAGTATTAGCGTGATGTCTACATTTAGATGAAACTAGTTGCTAATTTTGAGGGTCCGTTTATTTCACGAGTATTTTTCTACTAGCTCTGGAATAGGACTCAGACATGGACAGGTTGCCAAGTCACAGACTGTGGGGGAAGGGACATGGGCAGGCATATCATGTTAATTGAAACTTGAAGTCGGAGAGGGAGCCAACAGGCAATGAGCCAGTTGGACCACATATTGGAACCCCATACTGGGTACATGGAATAAATAGGTTGAGCAAGGGTGCTGGTGGGGGAAGGGCTCTATGCCTGGTGGAAACAAAATGAGAGTACTTGGTGCTGCAGACCTGGGAATTCAAAGCACAGTGGACTGATTCAGCAACAAGCTGAATTCATAATGCATTCATAAATGACCTTGGCTAAGCATGGTTTCCTGCCCCTGAGTCATCTATTCAAGTCACCTGGACTTTTGCAGTCTCCAGATGTTGCAGAGTGGAAATTTCGCATCATGGGGCAAAAGGTAATTTTTGTATGCATCTTGCTTTGCATTGGTTGTCATTAACTGAACTCAATGCCATATGTATCTATGCACATACAAGTCCCAAAAAGCATCTATCTTAAATGGCCCATCACTCTTTGATCTGTTTAACAGTAAAAGAAGGAGCTGGTAGGATGGTTTAAGAGGTAAAGATGTTTATGTAAAACCTAATAATGTGCATTTTGTCCTAGAACCCATATAAGGGTAAAATCAAGAATGGAGTCCACAAAGGTGTCCTCTGACCTCCATATGTACACCATGACATGAACACACACACACACACACACACACACACACACACACACCATCACACACACCATCACACATAGTCATTGATAGTTTAAGAGACGACTTGCGTTAAACACCACACACCAGGTCCAGACAATACCACATGAAGAAGGTTTAATTGGGGGAGAGTGGGAGAAGGTCGCGCACAAAGAGAAAGGAGAGAACAAAAGGGAGGAGAGAGGAGGGTTTCTCCTTTTTATCTGAGTGATGACGTATGTACTGCCCAGGTGAAATTGGGTAGCCCTAGGGATTTTGGGAATACGGGGGGGGGGGGGGGGGGGGGGG
>JADRCD010238591.1:4356-39346 GCA_019843815.1 Montemys delectorum
TTTTTTTTTTTTTTTTTTTTTTTTTGGTTTTCGAGACAGAGTTTCTCTGTGTAGCCCTGGCTGTCCTGGAACTCACTCTGTAGACCAGGCTGGCCCCGAACTCAGAAATTCACCTGCCTCTGCCTCCCAAGTGCTGGGATTAAAGGCGTGTGTTACCATGCCTGGCTTTTTTTCTCAGTTGCAAATTTTAAAAACAGATTTGGTAGTCATCTCTTTCACCAAATGATCAAATGTAACACAGTCTAGGGACAAGCTGACAGGAACACCTACTGGCAACATGGAAGAGAGATATAACACCACTTACACCACAGACTCACAAAGCCATCCCATCTAAATCTAATCATGAGGAAACAAATTCCAGAGCTGACCTGGATTTTTCATGAAAGGCAAAGAACAGGTGGAGGCTGGGACCATCAGAGGGGTGGAGCTTCACATCTGCAGTCCAGGACTGGAGAGGCTAAGAGGGTAGGACCACTGCAAGTCTGGAGCTATAAACTGAGTTCCAGGCCAACGTGAGCTCACCTGTAGGTGAGACCTGCCTCTAAAATAATGATTACTGGATTTTATTTATAAATAAAATGGACAATAAACCCACATAAAAACATTTTTTTTTCAGGAAGGAAAGAAAATAAACAAGATATTTGGGGCATAACCGGGAAAATCTGATTATAATTATTAGATTATAATATTTAAAAAAAGAGATAAACTCAGCAGGTGAGATGGCACCGACTGCTCTTGCGAAGGTTCTGAGTTCGGATCCCAGCAACCACATGGTGGCTCACAACCACCCGTAATGAGATCTGACGCCCTCTTCTGGTGAGTCTGAAGACAGCTACAGTGAATTATGCCAGAGCGAGTGGGGTGGAGCAAGCAGGGCCAGCAGAGGTCCTGAGTTCAGTTCCCAGCAGCCACACAGATGATAGCTCATGGCCATCTATACAGCTACAGTGTACTCATACACATAAAATAAATAAAATAAATAAATCTTTAAAAAAGAGAGAGAGAGAGAGAGAGAGAGAGAGATAAAACCCTAAGCTGGAAACCAGTTACCAGTCACTTGAAGACATTTTATACATTTTTACACTGAAAGTGTAAATACTGGTGATAAGTGAGAGCTTTTGCTCTATGAGAACTGTCAATGAAAAGCAGGGAGAATAATCCCTGGTGGGCTCGGTGGGGCTGGTAGACTGGTTGCTTCTTTGCACCAAACAAGAACTTTCCCAAGTTTAAGATATGAGAACAAGGGCTGGTGAGATGGCTCAGCGGATAAGAGCACTGACTGCTCTTCTGAAGGTCCTGAGTTCGGTCCCAGCAACCACCCATAATGAGATCGGACGCCCTCTTCTGGTGCATCTGAAGACAGCTATAGTGTATTACACCAGAGCGAGCGGGGCCGGCAGGGGTCCTGGGTTCAACAGCAGCCACACACATGATGGCTCACGGCCATCTGTACAGCTACCGTGTACTCATACACATAAAATAAATAAAATAAATCTTTAAAAAAAAGATATGAGAACAAGTAACACAGAAGAGAACTTACTAATAGTTTATGAACAAAAGACTTATATTTTCTGACTTATTATATTTAATAGGGAAAGAACTATTCCACAATTAATACGAATTGGCAATGCCTCCTGAAATTCACGGTGCAGCACTATGAAGCAAGGCATCCATTGACTACAGGTTTGTATGCATATTATGCTATAATAATTGTTTATACATAAAAAAATGATTTCCCCATCCACATGTTGTCTTTTTTATTTTGGTTTTCCAGCTTTGGAACTGTTCATTTTTTAAGCATCTTAAACACCACTTTATCAATGCCCCCACGGCAATCAATACACCACTTCATATCGCCTTTCACGTCACATTTTCGCATCCATTACAAAGCAGAAAGGAAGAGGACACTGCCCTGGCTGTCAGCTCACAGCCACCTGGGCTCTGCCTTATCAGCTCTTCATTACGGTATAACATGCCAGTAAGTTAACAGAAACTCTGACTCCTTCTGGGTTGCCTGCGAATCCTTCATCAATACTATCGGTCGTTTCTATCACCTGTAAGGGACGAGGGCTCATAAAGGCATGCCTACTGCTGCTTTACTGAGTGATAACGGTAAGCACACTGCGTGAAAAGGTTAGCGTAAAGGTGGAAAGCATAGCTGAGACTCGCTGTAATCCCCACCGAGCCAGCCTGTGCTTACCGATAAGGTTTAAGAGAGCAGAGGAGCCGACTCACCTTTTCAAGCTCATCTGTTCCTTCAGCTTACTGTACATCTCCAATACTGCATGAAAAACAACACTTTAGCTTTATAAGAAAAGTATGTTCAACATAACAAATTCATTACTCTTCTCTGTACTATCGGGTGGATAGTTAACGTTTTCAAAAAAAAAGTTCTATGTGTTAAATTAATAAAAGTCATTTAATTTGCACATATCGAATATCATATATGTTAACATTCATTTACATATACTGACACCTGCAGTGAGACAGGAACCTAGTAAACATTATTCTGTTCAGAAACTGCTAACATCTCTTTCTAGAAGTGAAATTAGAGAAAGAAAACTGAAAGACAGTGGGATTCCTTTGACTCAACATGAATTGCACATACTCCATAAGGAAATTTACACAGCATCTACAAAGAAATTAGCTGTCAATTGCTAACAGTAGCATGAATTACAACAGTGGAAACAGACCTGGCAAAGGATCTTTATTTATTGTGACCCTTCTACAGTAGAAGAAATAGAATTATTCAGTAAAACAATAAACTTTAAGATGTATAATTCCAGCATCTTCTACAATGCCTGACATATAGGAAATGTATGTATTGTTCATCAAAAGGGCGGGCTGCCGAAGGGGAAGGTTCTGGGTGTGGCAATGGAAAGCATTCACACGTGCTTGGAGATGCGGTGCAGATGTGTGCTATACAGCCCACTAAGGCATGTGCCGAATCCAGCTCTCTGTCACTCTACCAACACCCACCTTTAGGCTTTATATAAAGTAACATTTGGCAAAGCCTTCAATGAAGGAGCTGTCTCCGTGGCTCATCCAGTGTCTCTAATGGTGGCAGAGGTACAGTTAAACCCCATTCAAAGTGTTTCTCAACACTGAAACCTTTAGAAAACTGCCATTTTACTTATTCAAGATTAATATGGAAATCCCTGGTCCACTATGTACTCAGTTGAATGGGCTTCTATGAGTTCTAAGAGCTATTCTCATTAGTAAGAAAACAATAATACATTTATCTTATCCAATACAATACTGACAATATCATTTATACTCTAAGCTAAATTTATATTACATAAATAGTGTACAAGGTATTCTACTTCCCTAGATATGGAGGGTCAAGTTTCTTCCTAAAGAGAAAGTACGGTAAAACAGGCACTGAACTGGATTCCTCGGACAATGTGAAGAAAAAGAAACCGTTGTGTGCCTGCTTTGTTTTGTTTGAACAGGAAGCAGCCAACTTAAAGCAGTCAATCCAGTAAAGAAAACACTGGCTAGTTCTTCAGAATGCATGTGATATTCCAGTAATATCTGAGCCAGACCAAAAACTAAGTCTTTCCAAAATATAGGAGGAAAGGCAAAAGTGGGGAAGGCCTGCCTAGCGTTTTTGATGTGTTCTTGCCTTGTCAGCAAAGGAAGATTGTAAACAAAGCAAAATTAACCTGTTAAGTGACAAACAGAAAACAATGCAAAAACCAGAAGTAGAAAATTAGCAAATTAGATGAAGGCCAGAAAAACATAACATAAAGGCACTTTCCCTGAGGGGAAGTATGCTGAGGAAAATACAGAGACAAACAGGAGGTAGTAGTGGGAGGGACCCAGATGGCCAGCTATGCAGAGAGGAAAAGCAAAGATGTTTAAGAAACAGGGGCAACCTGGGAACATTTACTTTCTAAAACTCATGGAAATCAGAGATCAGAGCAAACATGAAGGCAAGCACAGGTGTGGTTGGGAAGCAACCACAGTGAATTTGTAGTCCCCATAGTAAAGATAACTACATGGCATTAGCAAAATCTAATTTTACCACAGCAAACATCATAGAAGACAAAGCTACGGCTGACTCACCTGGCAGGCATAACTGTAATTTCTCCACTACAGTTGTAATATTTCTTTGCTGAATTCTACACCGAATAATATCTTCTGTTTGTACTATCACCTTAGAAAATAAAAATGTTGACAATTTTAAACCGTTAAATGGCATCCATATACTGAGTTCTCTCCCTCCCTCTATCCATCCATCATCCATCCATCACTCTTACCTCTTTTCCAGCATCTTGAAACCTTCGGTTGGTATCAGTGACCTGCACCTTAAAAATAATTTCACCTTAGTTAGACAACCATATGTAAAGCTGCCCTGAGGTAACAGCTCACCCTTGTAATCAGATCATGCTTCATGAGAAACTCAGAACAAAGAAATGCAAATTCAAATTAACTCTACAGCTTGAACTTGAACTTTTGATTGAAAAGAGCTTTTGTTAACTTCAATTGGTTATGACAGTTCTTTTTAACAGATTCTGTGGCAAACTTCTCAAATTTACTCAGGATTTTTGAACTTTACTTGCTTTTCTGAGTCTGTCAAACAATTCAAATCACTGACCCAATTGACCACTGGTCCCTCTCTGACAACTTCAATGAGGTCTATGCACCATTCACTGTCACAGGAAATGGCGATTGCATTTTACGGTAATTAAACATTCATACTTTCTGAATGCAAACCCTGGGAGGTTGATGAACATCAAACATAGAAATCTCAGTTCACAGCAACATGTTCAAGCTGCAGGTGCAGCCAAAGCTCAACTTGGAGTTTCCCACATATTAAGTGACTCATTAGGTCATCTTATGAGGAAGCACATTCTCATTTATTAAAAATCTCATTAGCTGAAGAACAGAGGTGCTCAGTGACCTCATGACGCCGTCTCTGGTCTCTTGTTATCTGAATATCCTTCACATGATGGTTTTTCTAATCACAATCTTTGCATTCTGTCTGATAAGCACTTTAAGTGAAAAGACAAGACAATTCATATAGTTATTTTATATTCTGACTGAACAAATCCATAGTTTAATAAATAATGCCTCTAATGTGGCAAAATATGGAGAGGAACTTACTTTAATAACCTTTTCAATATAAATTAAATTATATTGAAAATCATGTATCGTAAATTTTCATGACATTAGAGAATAGCTTTTAACACCAATGTACTATTGCCTTTTGAAAACCCTAAAACTGTAAATAGACCCTTCATTGTCTATCTCCTTTCTGAGAGTGCACCCAACGGTCCATGCACTATAGTATTATATAATTTAATGAGAATAAAAGCAAGGAGTAGTCGAATGCATTCCTACCTTCAGTTTTTCTGCATCCGCCCTTACTTTGAGGAGTTCTGTAATCGCATCTACGAAGCCTTGGTGATGGAAGTTACACATTTTTTCAATTTCTTTGTCATGATTGCGGATACAAGCGTCTAGCTTTTCCATAAACTTCTTGTGTGCATTTGGCTGACCATCATACACTGATCTGTATGTACAAGAAAATTAAAATGAACTTCTCAGTCAGCAAAAGGTTTTCCTACTAAACTCAATCTCTGTAACAGCTACAGATTTAATCTCTGAATAAATAAATGAATTAGACAGTTATTACCTCCACACAAAAAACTTTATGGGAAAATATTTCATTTCTTTTTTGAGTGTGCTAATATTCAAAGACTCAGAAGCTCTCTACACATATCCCTAGGTATCCAGAAATAAAGTCCTGAGGCTCGGGCTATGTGGGCCAAACACCAGTCTCCAACACACTAAGGCTCAAAACTCAATCAGTATTGTGAAGTAAGAAATATAGGAAGAAACTCGTGGCTTTTATAACATTTGCTATGTGTCAGAATGTCCTAAAAGCTACATATTAACTCTTTCATCTTCACAATAAATCTATAAAGTGGATGCTGTTATTACCCTTGATTTTCAAATACATATTCATTATAATTGCCATAAATTTCACAATGCAAAATTGGCGACTGGAATATGCATCTTGGCTGTCTTCTGTTCCAAAGTTTACATCCTCAAGTCCAAGATCAGATTGTAGCAATGACATATCTGCAAGCTAGGTACAAACTCAGCTCACGCTAACTCCACAGAAAGGGTGACTCACCCTTTACCATACAGTAAATTTGTCCTTGGCTCTGGGAATAAACACTTTATAATATCCTGTCTGTTTACAATGGGGAGCATAACAGAAATGTTTACAAAACTGGGGGCCTTGGCTTCTAGAGGCTACAACTAAGGTCAGCTAGACAGGCATCACAGGCCGTTGGTCCCATTCACATGACTGTACCCTAATAAAAAGCTCAGAGCTTCAAGGCTTGAGGGCACTTCACTAATTGACAACATGGGAAGGGCTGCCCACACAATGCCACTAGGGAAAGACAAATGGAAGCTCATTGCAGGCCCTCTGCTCCAGCCTACCCGGTGTGCCTTTCCCACTGCTAACTACAGTGAGTACCAAGCGGAACTGTGAACGCAGCACCTCTGACAGAATAGGCAGCCTGAGGGTGCCTGAAGGTGCCTCCCCAGCCGCTGCCTCCTGTTTGAGGTTCAGTATGAGTTCTTCTTTTGCCACCAGGTCTTGTCAATCACTTCTGTGTGAAGTAATCTTTTCCTCTGTAGGACAGATAAAGCTGTGGTCCTTAATAGTTACTCTGGGATGTAATCATATACTATTTCGTATTGTAATTTAAATGTCTACACATGCTATATATTTTGTTTCTCCAGACACACCAAAGCCTCTGAGTATAGCTTCATGCCTCAGTTCTTCCTGAGTTAAGTACTACCAGCAGTAGAGACAACACAGGTTGGTAATTAAGAACCTGGGCTCTTTGAATGCTTTGTTAGAATGACATTCTGGCCTTGGTGGCTTCTTTTCCAGGCATATACACTTGATTCTACAAACACACAAATATCTTCTAAATTTATATTTCCACCACTAAGCTCATCTCAAACTTCAGTTATATCTCCCCACACGGAAGTCTGATGAGCATTTGTCTTCAGTTTACTGGAACCCCTAACCCTGTTCTCCACGCCTGCTTTTTCCGTCATCTTCCTCATCCTGGTAAAGTCCACTTGTCTAGCTTCTCAG
Organism: Montemys delectorum; assembly: GCA_019843815.1. Taxonomy (NCBI): domain Eukaryota; kingdom Metazoa; phylum Chordata; class Mammalia; order Rodentia; family Muridae; genus Montemys; species Montemys delectorum. Next base: position 11,486 of record JADRCD010238591.1, read on the forward strand.
GCAACCCCCCTGAAATTGTCCCTCACTATTTTCCTCCCTCTTCTAACCACAAATGACTGAGCACAAGCATATCCAACCTATGGCCCAGAACAGCGACAAATGCAGCTAAGTGACAACATATTACAACGCCAAAAGGCCGACATGGGCTAGCCAGACCTCAGCAAGTCTGCCTGCTGCTTGCTGCCAAACTTGACAACTTGAGTTGGAACCCCAGAGGCCCAATGGCAGAAGCACACAACATGTGTACATACATGCATACGCCTATATAAATGTTTTTTTTTTTTTAAGTTGGCCTCCTCTGATCTAGCAGCCCTATCATCTCCATTGACATCATCCTAGTCTCAGCCAGCAACCTGTCTTGTTTCAAAGCATCACCAGCTGCTTCCTAACTGGTGTGATGTTACCTGGTCTCACCCTTCCAGTTATCAACACAGTAGCCACACAAAGTACAATGGGGATATTAAACTAAAAGATCTTATAAACATTTTTTTTCTCTTGCAACAGCCTTGCAAAGCCCTGTGTAATTTTGCTGCTCGGGGTTAAACTGAAAATCTTATATTCTGCAGGGCAGTGGTGGCGCACGCCTTTAATCCCAGCACTTGGGAGGCAGAGGCAGGTGGATTTCTGAGTTTGAGGCCAGCCTGGTCAACAGGGCAGCCAGGGCTACACAGAGAAACCCTGTCTCGAAAAACCAAAATCTTATATCCTAAGAGACCCCATTGGGACAAGCAAACTGAAACAGGTTGCCACCCATTTTGTTTCAAGGTCCATGGGCTATGAGAGATGCATGTGGGCCCGATGTGGTGATATATATTCAGTCTAATAGCTCTCACAATCCAGACTCCGGGGGCTGGGGAGATGGCTCAGCGGTTAAAGCGTTTGCCTCGAGAAGCTCAAGGACTGGGGTGCGGATCGCAGGACACTTGTAAAATGCTGGACAGGCGTGGTGCAGGGCAGAGTCAGGACTGCTGCTGCTGTCTTAGCACGGTGGTAATACAGATGCCACCTGAGTACACACTACACGTTCAGTGCTTCTCATGCATGACCTCATTAAGTATTCACTGCCTCTCTACAGCACAGACTCTGCCAGCAGCCCAGGTTTCACATCCAGTTGAGGAAGATTGACACACGAGTCTAAAGTCACATAAAAATCACAGCCAAAACTTAATCCCAATCTACTGGGCCTGGTATAAATCTTTTTTTTTTTTTTTTGAGTTTTTCGAGACAGGGTTTCTCTGTATAGCCTTGGCTGTCCTCTGCCTCCCACGTGCTGGGATTAAAGGTGCGCACCACCACTGCCCAGCTGGGCCTGGTATAATTGTAAAAATATAATGTTAATCTGACTCTGGTCAGCAGTGGTGCTCAGCACCATGGAGAAGGATGAGAAGTGCCCGCAGAGCGGCTGCCACTCTGCTCACCTTTGAAGACCCACAAGGGAGGATGCTCAGTAGGGGATCCTCGCTATGCACTGCTGCACCCATCAGGAACAATCAAGCAGTGGGACAGGCAAAGGCAGTGGGAACTGAGGCGTGGCTAATTGTTAGTCAGCATTAAGTTACAAATGCACAAGAGGAGGATCAGGGTACAAGGAGAAAAAATACTGAGGTCCCTCCTGCACTTCTCTGAAAAACCCACTTGACTTTCGGTCCTGTTGGTATTCTTTGAACCTGTGATGTACGGGCAGGAAAAGGAGCTAACAGTATTACTCACTTTTTAACCCAAAGCTGGCTACTCTATTGGCTTCATATATCAGTATAAGATATACTGTTCTAGAAGTTTTACTTACATTCAGCTTTAATTAAACTTTTCTTGTTTGTTTGTTTGTTTGTTGAGATAGTTTCTCTGTGTTAACAGCCTTGGCTGTCTGGGAACTCACTTTGTAGACCAGGCTGGCCTTTATGGACATCCGCCTCTGCCTCCCGAGTGCTGAGATTAAAAGGTGTGCACCATCATGCTGTGGTCCAATTAAACTATTTTTAAAAGGATATTTCCCAGGATTGTTAATATCTACAGAGAAGTTTAACCAAGTTCCTACAAACACACACATATTCATAAATATGACAGACCCAGCAAGATAAAACCTGAGAATGCTTACAAATGCTACACTACTCCACATTCACTAAAAGGATACCTTTTTAAAAGGCAGCAGGTACCTTTGTTTAAAAAACTTTTAATGGGGGGGAGGCTGGAGAGATGGTTCAGCAGTTAAGAGCACTGACTGCTCTTCCAAAGGTCTTGAGTTCAAATCCCAGCAACCACATGGTGGCTCACAACCATCTGTAATGAGATCTGAGGACCTCTTCTGGTGTGTCTAAAGACAGCTACAATGTACTTACATATAATAATAGATAAATCTTTAAAAGATAAAAAACTTTTAACAGTTTACTTTAATTGTATGTGTATCCATGTTTTGCTTCCATGTATGTTTGTGTCCCATGTGAATGCAGAAACCATGGCGTCTAGAAGAGGGTGTCAGATTCCCTGGGACTGAAGTTACAGACAATTATGAGATGCCATGCCAGGAACCAAAGCAAAGTCCCTGGGGGGCAGTCAGTGCTTGTAACCTCCAGCCCACTAAGGTGGCGCCTTAGTGCCCCCACACACACAGTGACATCAGGATAAGAGCTATTCACCCTCTCAAATGCTTAACACAACTAGATCTTCTAGCAAGGGTCTATGCTACAGAGCAAAAACACAGGTGCAAAACTCAAAATTTTAAAAACTCCTTGTGATTTGAAAATAGACGTGATTTACTAAGCTAAAGATTTTGTTCCCATATTTTAATTGTAGCAACTAGGGATGCACAAAACCGGTCTCTTACACAGTTTAACTGTGTAAGCACAGACAGAATCCATCCCCATCTGTAGCTCACATGCCAATGCCAAGTGTTACAGTATAAGATGTTCTGTAACATTTAGTTGGCCAGTATTATAGGGCTTTTGGGATTTAAATGAGAGAATTAGCTTTCACAGATGCCTTTTTGAATTATTTGTATAGGACTCCACCTAGCGGTTGAAAATAAGAAAATTAGCATCTAAATGTCATAAAGGGTGAAGTGAAAATTAATGCTTTTATTACCAACTGTAATCTGATAAGCTGACACACTTCTGTGTTCTGATAGGTGCTACATTTTGAAGATGAAATGAGTCAGAAATACTTTAGTTTTATTTTGGTAAAGAAATGGTGATAAAAAAGTTAATTCACCAGAAATGTAAAAAAAGGATTCATTTCTGGTAACAATCATTTTTAATCATAAATCATATATCCTTGTAGTATTTTCAATATTTCTTCTTTCACTGTGTTTTCATTATAAAGAATAAATCCATCACACAAAATCTAGGAAAAAAACAAAAATGTACTGCCTCCCAAAACATAATTTTTTTTTCCTAAAATACCATTTAAACTTCTTATAAAAAGAATATAATTGGGGCTGGAGAGATAGCTCAGCAGTTAAAGAGCATTGGCTGCTCTTCCAGAGGTCCTGCATTCAATTCCAGCACCACATGGTGGCTCACAACCATATGGAATGGGATCTGAAGCCCTCTTCTGGTGTGTCTTACAAACATAAAATAAATAAAATCTTTAAAAAAAAAAAAAGAAAAGAAATATAATCTCAAAGCATTTAATCCTAGAGCCCACATATTGCCTATTCTTACTGAAATAACTATAGTTTTTTATCCAAGTAAAAATAAGCATTTTTTTTCTTGTATCCCAGAATGCTTCATTCTCTACTACCATACATGAGACGCACAGTCAAGAAAGAGCTGGTCCGGGCCTAGGTCTGCAGTGTTATTTTGCCGAAAGACACTATGGTGACCACCACAAAAAAAAATGCATTTTTATTAACCTTTAAATTAATCTTCATTAATTGCTTTCACGGAAGAGAAAGGGGAGCCTGGCAAGGAAAAGGACTTGCAAATGCTAGAAACTCAAAGAAACACTCTCAGGGATCTCTGGGCACTAGCAATCCTGCCTTCAGCTTGTGGTGTCAAGTCTTTCTAAAACCTTTGTGAGAAGAAATTTCGCAAACTCATCTCTGGCAAGACTGTAGGAGCCACCGACTTGAGGCCCGTGACTCCCTTTTCTCCCTCTTGCCAGATCCTCGGTTCACATATAGGTTGAACTTGCATCTTAGCAGTGAAGGCCCATCTCACCCGCTCCATCTACCCAGGGGAGGTGGTTTGCTACTTTCTAGCCAGTTCTTCAGATGCCAAATCAAGCTTCATTTCCAGCTTACCATTCTTAGTATACTTCTAGTATACACTTAATATTTCCTATTCATGAAATTACTTATCATTTCTCTTTAAGTAATCAAGTTTAAATTTGATTCTCAGATTCTGAATACCACTCTTATTGATATCATAAGTCTTCATTCTTGGCTATTACGGATGGAGAGTAATTCGGCCTTTCAGCTGCGCCGCCTCTTCAGAAGCAGTTCAGCATCCACCTGAGACCCTGGAGCTGCAGCTAGAGATGGGCCTGGAAACCACAAGTCTTTTCCAATATTCTTAAGGCTCTGGGTTTTCAGAAACAACTATGTAAAACCCAATGAGGCAAAGCTTTATTTAAAAATAGTGAAGAAGAGGCCGTGTGAAAGAAAGGCTCTTTATTTAGTTGTGTCTTTTTTTTTTTAAATCACATGATCTGGAATTATGTTCTTTTAAACAAATATCAGATCCCATCTAACTTAAATTAGCAAAACATTTGCTTAAGAAACTACTTAATTCTTGGGGGGAAAATCCATCCCAAAGATGGATGATGAGGTCTTCCATCTTTATATTCAATTCAGAAGTATGAGGCTACCAAGTGTAAAATCTTAATAAAGAGTTAGTCACCAGAGGGCGCTCTTCACCACAGGTGAACCAGCAATCTCACTGCCTCAGAGTACATCAAACAGTCTAACTGACCTCTGGGAAGTATAAAAGCAAAATAAAAATGAGATTTCCCTTTTGTTTTTTGTTTGTTTGTTTGTTTGTTTTGCTGACATAGGGTCTCTCTGTGTAATTCTGGCTGTCCTGGACAAGGCTTACCTTGAGTTCATATAGATCTGCCTGCCTCTGCCTTCCAAGCACTAAAATTAAAGGTATGCACCATGCCTGGCTAGATTTTTCTTTTTAAAGCTATGTTTATCTTGTTACTTACTACTTTAAAATAAGCATTTAAGTGGTGAAACAGAACTATAAACACAACAAAAATTCTCCAAACTCAAGCTTCTATAAGAGCGGCCAGCATGACACAAGAGATACTTTTATCTGTTACACACGACCTGACATGTAGTTACCATGGTAACTATGGTACTGAAAGAACACACACAAAAACAATTTTATTAAATATTACATTAAAGTCACTATTTGACTTTAAAATAAATGTATGAAAAGTATTATATATATATATATATCAAAGGCTGATAAAAATCAGCACTGACTTTAAATGAATTGAATATCAAACTGTGCTTCTAAAACAAGCAAAGTTTTCTAACAGAGGTATAAACTGCTTAATCTACTCCATCTTTATGTATTTGTTGTGATGTGTGTGTGCACACACATGCCCCTGTCCCATGTTGCACACACAGAGGCCAAAGAACACTTTGAGGGAGCTGGCTCTCCTCCCACCGCATGGGTTCCAGGGACTGAACTCAGGTCAGCAGGCTTAGCAGCAAGCCCCTTACCCGCTGAGCCATCTCACCAGCCAATTTGTGCAAAGACATTAAAAAGTTCTGGGAAGCACCACCTGACAACCTAGAGATAAGTCTCAAAGGCCAAATTAAAATGGGAAGACTGAGGGAAAACAGTCCCTAACAGCCCCAGGACTGCAATGCTGATTTTGCAAGCTTTCCACCCAAACCATCTATAATACTGTACTGCTAAAAATTATTTTACCAACAACAATACAAATAAAGATTAAGGCACCCTGAAATTGGCTGGGTATTCCCAGCAACGAGGTACTCTCTGGCTGCAAAGCAACTGACAGCGTCCTCAAGCTTGGTGGGAGGGGCTAGAGAAACACAAGATCTGACTTCTTTTGTTAATCCTGGAAAAGATTTCTAGGTTATAAAACATGCATTCTTTGTGTGTTTGCCCAGGAAACAGTTTATCTACTTTGCTACACGTGCTCTTAAAACGTTTTATAAGGAGGCTAGTGACAAAGCTCAGAGGTTAGGAGCCCTTGTTGCTCTTACAGAGCTCCTAGAACCCACACAGCGGCTTAAAACCATCCATAACTCCAATGCCCAGGCCCTTTTTTTAATTTTGTGGCAGCAAGCATGCACGTGGTACACAAACATACATGCAGATGCAACACACATAAATCTAATAAAATAATTCTAATGCTTTATAAGATAATGGCTACTTGATTCCTCACATTCATTTGAACTTTGAAATATTCAAAACTTTTTCTTAACAGAGTTAACATACCCCATCCCACCTTAAGGTAAGAAGGGGATGAGCCTCTGGTTTTGCCCATCTGCAGCACTAGGACAGGAAACATTGTACGACTTATCTGGCTTGCCTGAGCTCCCTGAAGATGCAAAGTCCAAAAAATGAAGGGATATTTTCTTAAATTTCTGATGTTGAATTTTATTTGCCTTGTGTTCCTCTGTGTGAAGTTCCTGTAATTCGTTCTCACTAATAGTACCCTATCCCCATGTACAGGAAACATTAGTTAACATTAGTTAGCATTACTTCCTGTACCCAGCGCTGACACCCCTGTGACTGGCATTAGCGCTCTCTCCAGCACTGGATTATAGCTCAGCACACTTCCTAATGGACATCCTGTGGGAGAGCTGAGGTGTAATCAGCCAGCACAGACTTACTCCGCAATAGACTTCCTCCTTCCTGTTGTCACATTCCTGACCACAGAGATGTCTCTTCCTGTTTACTTTTGGACTGCTCGGTAAAATGCAAAGGGTGAGAAAGGGCAGCAGCCAACTCGGGTCACTTTATTTGTCCTCTAGAAGAAACAATTGCTAACATCATTTTAAATTTAAAAATCTTGAACAATTAACTAGATTGATGCTTGTGGATAGAGACTGCTTGCCTAGAACAGTTCAGAAAATTTAACAAAAATATCAGGTGGTACAGGGCAAACCTATCACCCACTTGGCCACTAGCTTTAGAGTTGGACTATAACACTTTGCCAAAATCCCGCACAGCAACATTCGTTTACAGTTAAGAAGAAATGTGCTAAAGAGTTGGCTTGCTTCTCATCGAAACGGCAAAAAGACTAGAATAAGAGCATAAAAGCATAGACTGGAATCTCTTTAAAACCCACTGTTTAGAACCGTTGTGCCTACAGGAAAAACACAAAATTCAAACAGCAAAATGCCTCTGAAACAGTAAAAAGGGGAGTTCAGAAAATATGGACTACAGCCAAGATAAAACCAGATGTAAACTAAAATCACCAGAGAAAAACCTACTGCATTAAATGATTATATCAATTAAGCAAACGGTCCAAATCAGAAAAGCCAGAGAGTGAAGAGAGGAAGGGCTTCCTCAATCAGGAGAGCAGAGAGGAGTCAGGAAATCATCCGCTATCACACCAAAAGGCAGGCTTTAAAAATTCAACAGAACAAGACCAGGGGACGACTTCATCGGTGAAATGCTTGCCTTGAAAGCACAGCGACCTGAGTTTGATCCTTAGAACCTGCATTTTAAAAGCCAGCGTACTGGTGTGCACTTGTAATACCAGGGGGAAGAGGCAGAGACAGGTGCATCCTGGGGCTAGCTGGCCACCCAGGTCAGCCTAATTGGCAAGTTCTAAACTAGTGAGAGACCCTGGCCCAGGAAAAAAGGCGGCCGTGCCTGCAGAATGACAGTCAAGGCTGGCCTCTGGCCTCCACATGCACACGTATACACAAACACACACAAATGCACACACATAAATCAACAACAGACAAGCCACTAGTCTGAGTGTCAATGATTGACCTTGTAACTCCCCAAAACTAGAACAGATGAAAGAATTACCAAAACAGAACAAATTATTAACTCATACAATTATATTATATTAAACTCTAGAAGTGATTAGACGGATAATTTAATAAAAGACAATGTCTTGACCATCTAGAGACAGAAAGCCTCAAACAGATTGATTACTGCAGAAGAGACAGAGAATGAAGAGACTCCTCCGGGCTGAGCTTCTCAAGGTCTGTAGCCCTGTGGTCGGTAGGCTTAGTTCATGTTTATGCAAAGCACAGAGACTGAAGGAGCGCTTCAGTTTTCCTTCCTGAAACAGACACTGCACTGACTCAAAGACTGTCCCAAGGAAGCAAGCAGACCGAGCTCGCCTTACCAAGACAGAGCCTCCTTGAAAGCGCACAGCACAGCACACCAACTCCCAAAGCACATTAAGAACAATCACCACCTGGAAGCAGCTGTTCTGCAATGACAGCGATGTTTTAGTTAACAGGAAATCCAGTGCCAGTTTAACCACTGTGGGAGCAAGCAAGCACCCAAAGGTGCTCAGAAGTACAGCACACAACTCAGTCTCTGTTAAAAACTCCCCCAGCCCCAGGGCAAGAGCTGTCTGCCGAAGGCCACTAGAAGCTTCCCTGGCAGGTAGGGAACAGACAGATGCTGACTCTCAACTCAGCATGCGAGGCAGCTCCAACCCAAAGGGCTCAGGACCAAAGGTGTCTGATATCCTCTTCCTTCGGATTCTGAGAAATGTGCACATATGTAAGACAACACATCTTAGAGAAGGGGACATGAAATGTGTTTAGATTTCTTTACACCTCCTGCACAAAGCTATTTCTGGCAACTGCACACAGAACAAACTCGTGGGGTGGGATCTCCCCCTTGTGGCATTATGCTGGTCTCAAAAAGTCCCAGACTTGGGGGCATTTTGGAGATCAGATTTTTCAGATTAGAAACACTCAACCTGTACTGTGTTCAACTTGTGCATTAGAATATTAAGTCAGAAAAGGAAAAAAAATCTAAGATTTAAAAGATGAGAAGGAAAAGGTAAATACTTTTCTAGCTGCATAACTATTTACTACAGGATGAAACGTCCCTGCAGGCAGTGTCATGAACACCCGTTCCCCAGCTGGTGGAACCTCTTAGCGATGGAGCCTAGAGTTAGTGAGATGGCTCAGTGGGTAAAGCACTTGCTGTACAAGCCTGGCAACCTGGGTTCCATCCCTGGAGCCCATGTGAAGGTTAGAAAGAGAGCCAACTACACACAGCTGTCCTCTGACCTCCACACATATGCTGTAGCACATGTACACCTCCCACATAAACAATAATAATAATAAATGCGATTTTTAATTGAAGTGGGACCTTACAGCAGTGGGTCTCTGAAGATGATTCCTGGTCCCCCTACCTCACTTTCTGGCCCTGCAAGATGGGAGGAGCCTTTACACACTCCTACTGCAATGGACTGAGCTGCTCTAGCTTGTATCCCCTAGTATGCCATAATGACCTAAAATCCCTTAAACCATGAGCCAAAACCAATTCTTCCTCACATTTGTTGTTTCCAATACTTTGGCTACCACACCACAAAACACACACACACACACAGCCTCTAAAGCCTGTATCCTGCACCGCTCCTGCAATCCAACATTTGCTCACCACTGATGGTGCTAATGTTAGGGGGGCTATGGAAACTTTAGGAGGTGCAACCTTGCTGAAGGAAGTGTATCACTGGGTGGGCCTGGGGTTATAGCTTTGTATGTATGTATGTAGTAAGTATACAGCCTACACACTTTGCTTTCTGTGTGTGTGGGTAAAGTGTGATCACCCAGCTTCCTGCTCTTACAGCCAAATCATGCCTTCCCTACCAAGAGGGCTCCACCCCTCTGGAACCGTACGCTAAAATAAAACCTTTCTTTCTTTCTTTCTTTTTTTTTTTATGGTGAAAAAAAAAAGTATATATTTAGAATTAGCCATCTGGACTCAGTTTAGATGATCCCAATCTTGTCGGCAACACGTAGAGCACCATAATCAGGAGCCAAGCGAACATATGCCTTCTTCTCTCCGTCAGGCCTTAGCAGGGAATTCACTTTGGCCACATCAATGTCACAGAGTTTCTTTACGGGCGGTTTGATCTGGTGCTTGTTGGCCTTGACATCCACAATGAACACAAGAGTTATCCTCTATTTCCTTCATGGCTGACTCGGTGGTCACGGGGAATTTGATGATAGCATCGTGGTCAAGCTTGTTTCTCCTGGGCGCACTCTTTCAAGGATATTTTGGCTGCCTCTGGAGCCGCAGGGTCTTGGGGCCAATGGAAGGTGGGTAACGTTAGGATCGTCTTCTTTTTGTGGCTGTGGACGCCTTTCAGCACTGTCTTCTTAGCTTTCAAGGCCTTCGCTTTGGCTTCGGCTTTGGGAGGGGCAGGAGCTTCCTTCTTCGCTTTCGGCGCCATCTTGGTGAAAAGGGTGGCCCAGCCTAATTCCCATGAGCTTATAGAATGAAGTCTCATAAAAGTCTCCAGGCCTTTTTTTCTTAAGTTGCTTTGGCTCATATTTTATCACAGGACCACAAAGGTATTTTACAAAGCCTGACAGAGTTAATGGGGGAAACTTAACAATTTAACTGCAAATGATAAAACTTTAAATAAGCTAACAGTCAAAACGTTGGCGTCCAGGGCTGAGGACGTAGCTCAGTGATAGTTTGCCTACTTTGCACAAGGCCCGAGCTAAATCCCCAGCACTGAGTAGTGAGAGGGGGTGGAAGCACAAGTATCACCGGTGTTTGTAGAGGGGTGTGTGTGTGTGTGTGTGTGTGTGTGAGAGAGAGAGAGAGAGAGAGAATGTATGTGTGTATGTGTGAGAGAGAGAATGTATGTGTGTATGAGAGAGAGAGAGTGTATGTGTGTGTGTGTGTGTGTGTGTGTGAGAGAGAGAGAGAGAGAGAGAGAGAGAGAGAGAGAGAGAGAATGTATGTGTGTATGTGTGAGAGAGAGTGTATGTGTGTGTGTGGTGTGTGTGTGAGAGAGAGAGAGAGAGAGAGAGAGAATGTATGTGTGTATGTGTGAGAGAGAGTGTATGTGTGTGTGTGGTGTGTGTGTGTGTGTGTGAGAGAGAGAGAGAGAGAGAGAGAGAGAGAGAGAGAGAGAGAGAGACTGTGTTACTTACTTGTCACTATAAAGAAACACCTGAAATAATTAACTATAAAGAAGGGTTTGTTCTGACTCAGTAGTATGGGAGGTCACTGCTTTGGGCTTGTGGCAAGAAAGCACACTGTAGTGGAAACATGGCAGAGCAGGCAGAGCAAATCTGCTCTCCTTGGCAGCTAGAAAGCAAGAGAGGGAAGAGGTCGGCACCCTACTAGGACATGTCCCCAGTGATCCGAGTACCTCCCACTACACCCCATGTGAGGGCCATTCCTGGATGTCAACTTGACTTTATATCCAGAATTAAGAGAAACCCAAATGACTAGGCACACCTGTGAGGGATTTTTTTTTTTTTCTTAATTAAGTCATTTGAAGTGGGAAGATCCACCTTTCAGCTGGGTCACACCTGTCTGCTGGCAGCCTGTATAAGGGCGGGAAGAAGGAAGCTTGCTAGCTCCTTACCTGCTTGTTCTGGATAGCAAGTCCATGCCTTCACTGGCATTAGAGCCTACTTTTTGGGAGACTCCCGAGTATACTGAAAACCAGCTGAGACATACAACCTTGTAGACTAAATAAGCCACTGGATCCTTGGGCCTTCCATTGACTGGTAGACAACCATTGTTGGCCTAGCAGGACCACAGCCTGTAAGCCATTCTAATAAACCCCCTTTATACATATGCACATACATATACATATATACATACACATACACATACATATACATATGTATTCAGTCTATACACATATACAGTCTATAAATTCTGTTTCTCTAGAGAACTCTGACTAATACACTCCACCTCCTAAAGGTTTTACCACTTTCCAATAGAACCACCCTAGGAAAAAAGCCTTTAACAAATAAGATGAACCATCTCATTATATGCTTATTTGTGTATGTACAGAACCAGCTTCAAAACATAAGAAAAGACTCAACTAAAATAACAAAAATCAAATACAGTCACAGCACTGCTTAATGATGGGACTGTGTTCTTCATCTCTCCCTCCCTCCCTTGTTTTCTTGTTTGTATTTGTGTTTGTTTTCTTTTTAGTGGGTGGTATTATGGATCTAACCTGGGGCTTCAGTGCATATTAAGCAAACATCTATCATTGAGTTATATCCCCAACTCTAAGAAATGCATCATTAGATGAGTTTGTCATTGAGTGTTAAGAACACTGCGGAGCTTATTTACACAAAACCAGGTGGCATAGCTTACTACACATGTAGCTATACAGTATATACTATTTTTTTTATTTTTTCTTTTACTGCTTTGTTGAAAGCTAAGACACAGAGCTGGAGACAAAAACTCAATGGTAGGCCACATGCTTAGCAAGCAGGAGACCACCGTGATTCAATACCCATGATCACACACAAAAAGAAAAGGCATATGAATGACCCTAGGCTTACCTACAATCATCAATATCATTGTCTTGTGCCTCCACATGCGGTCCCACTGGAAGGTCTTTGGAGGTAAATAACATGCACAGAGCTGTCCTCTCCTATGACAAAAATGCTGTAACCTACAAAAGAACCTAGAGCTGTCTTACAGTTAGCTTTAATTAGGAAAGGCAGAATCTAAAATGGTGATCTGGGAGCTTGAGGGGCGGTTCATGGGTTATGAGTGTTCATTGCTCATCCAGAGGACACAGGTTCAGTTCCCAGCACCCACACAGCACTTACAACTCCAGCTCCTAGGTATCAAACACCCTGAAACTCCTGTAATACACTAAACTCAGGCAGGCACAAACATGTACACATAAATAATAAACAAGCAAATCTCTTTTAAGAAATAAATTTCAAAAGTATAAGTAATAAACCATGAATGACCACTTGTAAAATATACAATTGTGCAAGCTTTACTTTTATACGACCAGCAGCATAATAGATATCTTTACCACAGCCTCATCACAAATATGAAACTGATTCATTGTGCTCTGGCATCATAACAGAAAATTGCCAACTTTATTACAATCTATGGGACCACCATCATGTATGATGTTCGTCATGGATCCAAATGTCTCTACAAAGCACACAACTACAACTACACAAAATCTTAAGAGCTCTAAAATTCATTCATGGCAAACTTTTAAATCATAATATGTTCTTGGACACGGTCTTAAAATTGCCAAGATGTACGTTCTCCCTAACTAATCTATAAATTTAGCTCAATCTCAAAGATATACTTTCAAGGTTTTTTTAGGAGCTAGATAAATTGATTATGAAGTTCACTTGAAGAATGAACTAGAAGAATTACCAAGGAACACCTTTAAAAAATGAGTTACAAGGTAGATATAGCCCAACCAGCTAGAACAAAGAACAATGAGTGACAAGGTAGGGATAGCCCAATCAAATAGAATCCACACCAAAGCCTCCGTAACTAAAAGGGTCTGTTACAAGATGGGAGCAGACATAAAACATTAACAGAACAGAGAAACCAGATTCAGTCCTGCTGTGTATGAGAATTAACTACCTGATAATGGCAGCATCCGGAGGAAATGTGGAAAACAAATCTACTTTTAATAATTAGTATTAAAGCATCTGGATTGTTATAGATATGGGGATAGAGCCATCCTTACACTGTATCTCAGGAATACGAAATAAGAATCAGATGTGAATGTAAGCATAAAGCCACATAAGGAGCATGAGAAAACACGGCCGAAGTCCCTTACACGAGCATAGACTTTGGCACTATGACAAAATTCAAAGCAAGAAGGATTTTTTAAAAATTAGTTGTATTTAAATAGTTTATTTAAAAAATAAAACTTTTGCATGAGAAAAAAAAAGTAACTACAGGAAAACAACAAAATAAAAAAAAAAAATGTTCCCAACTAATGGCACAGAAGTTTTTTGGTTTATGTTTTTTTTTTAATACTTATTAAATTTGCTATTTGAGGATTTCATCTATGTATATAATACTTTCTTATTTCCTGTTGTTACCCCTTTCCCACATCCATGCCTTTCTGTTCTGTTTTGTGACCCTCAGACTTTACTCAGTGCTGTCTCTGTGGCCACAGGTGGGGGACTGCCCACTGAAGCCTGGTAGGCCCACCACTTGGTACACAACAGGAAGCAGCAACTGTCCTTCTCTCAGAATCCATCAGTAGCCAAGAGTTCAGGAGGGAGAGGTAGGCTCCTTTAGCCCCTCCCAATTCAGGATGGGCTGTTGATAGATCCACCCTTGTACAGGCCCAGTTCAGGCAATCACAGCTGTTGTAAGATCACGTTTGCAATAGTTAAGATGTGCGCTCAGTATCTCCCGCCTGTCTTCCCTACCTACAGGCTCTGACATTCTTCCCACTCCATCTTCCACATGTTTCCTGAGCTTTACAACAGGTCGTATGCATGCCCTATTAAGGACTAAGCACTAAACTATCAAAGCATCGAGAACACTTGCCAGTCACTATAAAAGAAGTGTCTCTGATTAAGGATAAGAGTAGCATTTGTCTATGAGTATATTTAGACTGCAGTTTGGTGTCATGACAATTTAGCTAAACCACAGTAGTGAAATTACCCAGGGAAGTTACAGTAAGCAAGGTAACCCACGACAAGAGAACAAACCCACAGATCTCTCTGATAAATGGGTCCTAGCTTTGACTCTTTAGTCTTATGCATTTAACTTGAAGTGCTTTCTGCATCGGGGGTCCGGAGCTGTGGCCAGTAAAACATTGGTAATTTGAAAACAGAAAGAGGGAACCCAGAAGGTAGACAAATTCAATCAGGAATGGGGGCTAGGAGACAGAGGAAGAGGAGCAGGAAGGACGGGTTAGGTGAACTGAAAGACATTATGAAAAAGCCACATGGAACCCACTACTTTGTAAGCCAATTTAAAAAATAAGTAAAAAGAAAATTAGTTCAAGAGAGAACAACCTGCGTGACTCTAGATAACACTGTTCCTAGAAGCCACTGTTAATCAAACAGAAACTCCAGTGTTAGATAATGAGGTCCCTCTTTGTATGGTCAGAGAGGCCCCAGAGGCCCTCAGAATAACACAGGCTACTTTCCATTTCTCTTCATTACCCACCAGGACTAGACAATAAGACCCTGCCGCTGAAGACACCTTGAAGAAGCTATATAGACTGCAAGCTAGAAGTGAGCTGGAC
Source organism: Montemys delectorum (assembly GCA_019843815.1). Taxonomy (NCBI): domain Eukaryota; kingdom Metazoa; phylum Chordata; class Mammalia; order Rodentia; family Muridae; genus Montemys; species Montemys delectorum. The sequence goes on from JADRCD010238591.1 coordinate 26,630, forward strand.
TTCCTCCAGGTGGCTTTCACAGTACCAGAAGATGCTATGCAAATAAGGAAGACTAACGTCTCTACTAGAATGAACCCTACAAACTACAATGCCAACTGGTGAGGCAAGCGTTTCCTAATGGGTGATAGTGGCGCAGTGCTACAGAGGGCCCCTGCTTGACCTGAGGCCTGCTCCCAGGAGGAAATGAATACACGCATGGTACGTTAAACACAGTCATACACAGAAGTTTCTCGGAAGCTCTGAAAGTGCTGTTAGATTTGTTTGTTTGTTTTTGTTTTATTTCCATCAAACTAAGACCTTTCCCCTCTCAAAATTATGGAACCAGTAACTAACAAGACCAAGCCCCGACTGATGAACAAAAGAGATTCTGAATCAAGAATGAGACACGTGGGGCACAAACTTGAAAATCAGTCTCTCGGTGCGTGAGTGAGGAGACACAAAGGATGAAAGAAGTGAGGAAAATGGATTGGCTGGCCGGGCAGTGGTGGCGCGCGCCTTTAATCCCAGCACTTGGGAGGCAGAGGCAGGCGGATTTCTGAGTTCGAGGCCAACCTGGTCTACAGAGTGAGTTCCAGGACAGCCAGGGCTACACAGAGAAACCCTGTCTCGAAAAACCAGAAACAAAACAAAACAAAAAAAAAAAAAATCCTAGATAATTAATGAATAATCATTTAAACACCTGATTGCTAAGTACAATAGAATACTAGGAGACTATCAAACACAACTGAATTAAATGCTTTTGTTTCCCCTTTCTGTATGTCCTGCAGAGGCTTTATTTACAGTTACTAAAGGTAATTCCACTTTCAGTTTGCTCCACTTATGAACATGTGCGAAAGATGCTTGTAACTACAAAGGTTGTGTGCTTGTGAGCTTTACTAGTCTGACAGTAGTACTACTACCCCAGTAGTTTCAAAGTGAAATATATTCACTGGCTAAAAGTTGAAATTTTAACCAGTAGTTAAAATCATACTAGGAAAAACAATGATAGAGAACACAACTGTGTTTTTAATGTGTTTTTTTCCAGAGTTGGTGGCCAATCTTTGGAATCTCAGTGCTCAGAAAGCTGATGGAAGAGAACTATAGTGAATTCGAGGATAGCCTGGGCTACATAGGAAGTTTGAAGCAAACGGGGTGGGGGAGAGGGGGAGAAAGAAAAAGAAAGTTAAAAAGTAATTCTCAATTTTTTTGTTCTCCTTCACACTTTAAAAACTTATCAAAAAGTCCAAAAAGCTTTTGCTTACATGAATTACAGCTATCAATATCACTGCATTAAAAATTAAAATGAGGACCAGCAAGACAGCTCAGTAGGTCAAAGCACTGGCTTGACAGCCTGAGTACAATCTCTGGAATACAAATAAAACTGGAATGCAGAAAGTCCTGTGACTTCCACACGCACACCATGGCATATGCCCGTGCGTATGCATACACTCTCTCTCTCTCTCTCTCTCTCTCTCTCTCTCTCTCTCACACACACACACACACACACACACACACACAGGGAGGGGGCATATCATATACACATACAAATAATAAGTTACATTTAAATTTGAAAAAATTAAAGCCATGTTAGGACATGCCAACACACACCGGAATCCCAGCATTTGGGAGGCTGAGGCAGAAGAATTACTTGAGTCCAAGAAGCTGGAGCTCACTCTCAGTAATACAGTGAGACCCCATCTTCAAAGAAAAAGAAAGGGAAGGGGAGAAAGAGGGAAGGAGGGGGAGGGAAGGAGGGAGATAAGATGGAATGAAATTAAAAGAATTTAGTGTTGAATTAAGTTGTTTGTTCTGGAAGGTTAAGAGCTGCCATGACAGACTGCGCAAGCTGGAGAACCAGAACTAGGAATACAATTCTGTGGAAATCAGAAATCCGGGAACCACAGGGACTCAAAGTAAGTCTCAGAGTACAGGAGGATCCCAGAAGTTCCAGCATCACAAAGGCAGAAGATCATCCAAGTTCCAGCACACGAAGAGAGAACGCAGGAGTTGGAGAGGGAGCTCAGTGGTTAAGAGCACCAGCTGCTCTTCTAGAAGACCCAGGTTCAATTCCCAGCACCCACGAGGTGCCTTGCAACATGGAGTCTGTAACAGCAGCTCCCAGAGATCTGACATTCTCAGCACCAGGCTCACAAATAGTGCATACATGCGTGCAGGGAAAATACTCATACCCATAAAATAAAGTAAAAATAATTTCAAAAGAGAGAGAGAATGTGTGTCTTTCTGCTGCTCTTTTGGTCTGTTAGACCCGGCTCAGTTCATTAGGTGAGATGAACCCACACTGCTGAGGTAAAGAGAGCTGAGGAAGGCAGGAATCACAACTCTGCCTATAATCTAGTTTTTACACAAGGAAAGGAATCTAAAGTCACACTGATATCCAATACCCTATATACAGCTACGCACCTGCACAGCCACTAGATTAGTCTCTAGTGGATGTCAGGATGTTTGGATACCTCACCCAACCATCCATAAGGATGTCAATGTAGCAAAGAAGAGGATGACACGCTGTCCTTTCATTTAAGGTAAGAGGCAGACTCCCGAGTGTTAGGATCACAGCCCAACACACTCAACCAATATGTGAATGTTAAATTCCCTCTAAGATTGGCATGGTGGTACAAGCCTGTAATCCCAGGCAGAAAGACGCTACAAATTCAGGACCAGCCTGGTCTATTTAGCAGGCTGAATACAGCCAGGCCATATACACAGTTACTCTGTCTCAAAAGGCAAAACAAAACAAACTAAACAAAAAACCCTTCTACTTAAGCTAGACAATATATAATTTAAAACTTGACCAGAATGGTAGCATAGGCCTTTAATCTCATCTACAGGTGAGTTCCAGGATAGCCAAGGTAATATAGTAAAATAGTCTCAAAAATTTTTAAACTGCTGACCTCTACTACATGGCACTCCTACTGGGTGATGGTCAGTCCTGCTGTGTCATTCCTAGGGTCCAACAAAGGGACTTGATTTCCAGCCTCCTGAAGACCAGGAGTAACACACCAAGATAAGGACTCACCTTCTATTCCACACTGTCTGGGCAGCTACCAAAGACAAGAGTGCATCTCCTGACCCTTGGCAAATAAATGCAGTACCAAATCACAAATAAACTGCTTCATGAACACATTAAGGAATGGCTGCCCTATGAAACTGGAGAGGAACTTCAGTGGAATCTATCTAGATGTCACAAAGTTTTCTTTGAGTCTGATTCCTATTTTTAACTACTGTATATGTAAAATCTAAGGAAAAGATTCATGTAAGAAAATTAACAAAAGGAGCCAGGCATTGGTAGTGCACACCTTTAATCCCAGCCCTTGGGAGGCAGAGGAAGGTGAACCTCTGAATTTGAGGACAGCCTGGTCTACAAAGTGAGTTCCAAAACAGCCAGGGCTACACAGAGAAACCCTGTTTAGGAAACAAAAACAAAAGAAAGATAAAGAAAATTAAAAGACACTAATGAGGCCTTTCCCTATCATAGCAGGGACTTTCTGTAATAAAAAACATATAACCTGCCTATTAAGTGCTTGGAGGTAGAGAATAAATGGGCAATGTCTCTCATGTTCTAAACAACCCCCACCCCCACCCCCACCCCCATCCCCACAAATACAGAAACAAGGCTAAGGGGGTTAAATGATTTTTGCAGACATCAGTGGCAGGTTTATGGGAAAGAAACAAGAAACACATCAGATGATCTAGCTCCCTGGGGTAAAGTTAATTTACAAGTTGAACTGACTTCATTATCTACATCTACATTGAGAAAACAGAATTCTATTTCCAGGAAGTGTATCCTGAAAAAAAACTACTGACAAAGCACAATCCGTCTCAAATTCCCTTAATGAACCACAAGTTCATTCATCCTAATTTCGAAAGATGAAATCGTAATCCTTGAAGTGTCTAACCTAGTGTTAATGGATAATGGCTCTGTACCAGTACCAGTCTATGGGGGCAGCAAGTATTCCATCTGGTATGGACTATTCATTACCTGGTACTATTCCTAAAGAGAGTGGGTTTGGATCCATTTAAAATAAGCTGAAATTTTAATACAAAATTAACAAAACGTTTGTCAATAAGTAAAGGCTTCCCGTCCCAAGAGCATCGTCACCCAAGCATGAACCCGAGCTGTCAGCCCACGCTCGCGTCTCGCCCGGGGAGAAGGGTGCTGCAGCGGGGGAGAAGGGTGCTAGCGTCTCCCGCTCAATTTCAATTCTCCCACGCCCGGAGCAGTCAGTACGCCTGAGTTTCCATCAACGCGCAATTTGGCACACGGACCATTCACTCCGGCCACCTGCCGGTGACCTTCGCCCCCAGCAGAGAGCAGACAGCCACCGCCGAGGGGTCAGGGCCTCGGGGCATCAAGGCCCTAGGCTGGAGCGGCTCCCCGGGTCAGAGACACCCTGGCAGCCACACCCACAGGCGGCGCGGTGACAGGTGCCCGGGTCCTCCGGGTCCCGCAGCCCACGAGCGCCCGCCCCCGCGCGCACCACCTGTCGGGCCGACGCGCGCGCACCCGGCAGCGGACGCCCCCGCCCGGCTCCTAAGGAGTCCCTGGTCAGGACGGCCCGAAAGCCCGGGCATATGAGAACCTTACCGGAGGGTGGGCCCTACGCAGGCGGTGTCGGTGCTTTCGATCTCCTGCAAGATCCGCTCGTGCTCCGGGACCGTGCCCAGAGCCTCGCAGCCCTCCGCCATCTTGGCTGGAAGCGGAGGCGCCTGCCGGGCGCGCCGCCGCGCGAACCACAGGAGCGAGCGGCAGGTGGCGCAAGCGCGGCGCGGCGCGGCGGGGCGGGCCGGGGCGGGGCGGGCCGGGGCGGGGCTTGCCGGGGTGGGGCGCAGCGATGGTAGTGGGTAACACTGACCCGTGGAAGGAAAGGGTCGCGGGGTGGGGGGACAACCACCGCCTCCATCTGTCCTCGCGACCCGCCCCTAGTTATCTAGAGGCATATTAGTGATGTGTGTGCCCTGCAGGTACCCAAGCAAGGACAGAGGTGACCCTCAATCACAAGGACTCAGTAATAGAAGCTACCGGAGCAATAGTGGGGAGTCAGAAAAAGGCAAATAAATGCTTTCATGGAAAATCAAAACTGAGTGTGCCATTAAGATTTATTTTTAAGAACAAAGAAAAATTCTACACCTCGACTGCTCTGATGCAAGTTCACAGAGGTTAGTCATAATGGGCATAAACCATCAAACATCAGGGAGGGAAATGAGAACAAGATTAAGGCACTTGCTGGCAACATAGAAAAGACGCCCAGGGCAATGTTTGATTTCACTGAGCCCAAGCGCTCCCAGGGAGTGGTAACTGGGCTGGAGTGAGAATAGAACTCTAGGAGGAAAAGAGTGGATAATAGAGAGGTAGAAGGAAATGGCAGGTGGCTTGAGCAAAGGAACACATGTAGAAAAAGAGTCTTGCTTAACAACCTGTATCTAGGACACCATGTAAACCAGTTTGTCATGATCAAAGCACTGATGGGAGATTAGTCAGAAAAGAGTTCAAACCTAGCCCGAGGGACAACTAGTTTTCTGCTCTCCATTAATCTAGGAGCTATGAGCTTTGCTGTGAGTCAGGCAGGCTGTGCACTAGCCAGACTCATTTTCTTCCCTGGGCCTCTACTACCAGCTTTTTCCCTCCTCTTCCTCCTTTTCCTCTCTCTCCTCCTCCTCATCCCCCTTCCTACTCCTTTTCCTCCCCCTCTCCTCCTCCTCTTCATCCTCCTCTCCATAAGAAATCCTGGGAGATGATATTGAGAAACAATTAAGAACATGCACTCTGAAGACAAGTGTCCCAAACCCCACTCCTTGACTGATACCACTTCACAGGTGTGTGACACTAGGCAAAAGTTGATACTTTTCTATCTCAGCTTCCCCAGCTGCAACTGCTAATAACTTGCTACCCTATATAACATTAAGTTCCGTTATTTCTGTTACAAATTACCACAGATGCCAGAACATGTAATGACTCAAGTGTAATCTCTTAGAATACTCGCTGAGCTATAGTCAACATGGCATGGCAGCACAACTGCATTTCTTTCCAGACTCTAGGAAAGAATTTGTCCCTTTGCTTTGACAGATTCTAAATGCTATCATATTCTTTGCCTGTGACTTTCTCGTTGTATGGCTCTGGTAGCCTAGAATTCATTACATAGACCAGGCTGGCCTTGAACTCACAGAGGTCTGACGGCCTCTGCCTCCCACGTGCTGGGATTAAAAGTGTGAGCCATCATATCCAGCCCCCTTTTTAAGTAAAGAGTTATTTACTTTATGTGAGGCCAGAAGAGAGTGTCTGCAAGTGGAATTACAGACAGTTATTACCCACCATGAAGGGCTAAGAACCAAAGCCAGGTCCTCTGCTAGAGCAGCAGATGCTCTCAACAGCTAAGCCATCTCTTCAGTCAAGTTTTATTTACTTTGCACACCTGAGTCCCAGAAACTTCAGCACCTGCTGGCCTGGAGAATCAGAGAATTCGCTACATCAGGCTGTGCATTCCGCCAGGAACCAATCCCATTACAAGTGGAAGTGAAGCCATGGAAGCCTCACCTGTCTCCCACTGTCTCGCTGGTACCAGGGAATCCAGCCTTCTCTGGGAAATCCCACTTCCTTTGCTTTCAGAATATGAATAACAACAACAAAAAAAGTGTATCTCTTCAGATTAACAGTTTTATCCCATGTGTTCAGGTCCTTGAGTTCAGACAACTTTTTTTTTTTTTTTTAATTTGCAACTCTGATAGTTCCTCATAGAATTCTAAACATAGCAGAGAAAATAGAGGAATTATTTTTTAATCAAAGAATACTGAAGTTATTCTGAAGTAACTGAAGAATTTAGGGTGAATTAGAAACTAGTGCAAACAGGTCTAAGCAAAGGATAGAACATAGCTAGCCCGTGTTGGTACCGATTCGAAATGTAAACTATCAAAGTATTGTTGTTATTATTTTGTTGTTATTTGTTTGTTTTTGAGACAGGGTTTCTCTGTGTTGCTCCGGCTGTCCTGGAACTCACTTTGTACATCAGGCTGACCTCAAACTCAGAGATCTATCTGCCTCTACCTCCTGAGAGCTTGGATTAAAGGCATGTGCCACTGCATCTGGCGTAAACTATGAAATTATTAGTGGTTTCTTCAAAAATTGCTTTAAATATACAACGCTATTGTATTTAGTTACCTTGTTAGAAACCTGTGGCCCAGTGTAGATGGTCAACTGCAAGTCTCTTCCGTCCATATCCATCAAAAGTTCAGTGTGAGAAACAGTATTTATGGACTTCTGTCAGAGGATATAAATCTCACAGCTATTCATACAAATGGGTCTTTATTAAAAATAAATTTCCTCTGCTGACTGCTTCTCCAACCCCCCAGGCAGCCCTATCTTGGTGTTAGCACTTCCTACTTGCAGGTTCAGCTCATGAGAAGGGAAAAGAAGCCTGAAAACTGAATCACAAAACAATGAGGACAAATTTTCTCTCTCCTACAAAGAACATCTAGTTCCTTCTGCAGCAAATTACAGAGCTCAGAGAGTAAGCAAGACTAGAAAGCATGGTTCCATAGAGTAAAACGGGCTATGAATGTAAGAACGGCCTGTCGGACTGGCCAGCTGACAGCTAGTAACTGTCTCCTACCAAGGTACTCTTCTCCTAGGCATTGGCTGCACAGACCTTTCCTTACCCTTCTCTTCACAATCTTCATCCCATCTGCCCAAAGCCAGTTCTCAATGCTTCCCTTGGGAAAGCCGGGGCTGCTTAAAGATGCGCTTACTGGGCCCCTTTCAGTCCCCCGCCCAGAGAAGATGCCTAGCTGTCAATACTGGGCATTCTTCTGAATTCACAATTCAGGACAAAGGGAAGTTGGTCCAGTTACCACTTCTCCATCGAAAGCAGTTTTTGTTATTTCCTCTCTGTGGCTTTCTGATAGTTCTGTTAGTACCTAAAGGGTTTTGTTTGTTTGTTTGTTTGTTGCTAACAATTTAAATCTAAATGTGTTTGTAACTATACTTTTCTGTCTTTGACTTTGTTTTGGTTGCCTGCTCAGTTGGTGGTTGGTTGGTTGGTCCTTATTAAATTAAGGCCTTGAGCTAGAGAGAAATTAGGAAGTTTTGACTTTGTTTTTACCCTAGGCTGGCCAAACTATAATAAACCCAGTTTCTTTTTACTGATTTATGGTCTCTCCTGGTTCCTTCTTGTGTGTGTGTGTGTGTGTGTGTGTGTGTGTGTGTGTGTGTGTGTGTGAGAGAGAGAGAGAGAGAGAGAGAGAGAGAGAGAGAGGCTTGTGAGCTTCCAGGGCTTCTCCTATCTCTACCTCCCAACTCACAATAGGACCACTGAGATTACAGAGCCACACAACTGGGCCCAGCTTTACTTCTGTTGTGGGTGAGAGTTGAACTTAGACACTAAGCTTGCACAGTAAACTCTTTAGCCCCTAGCCATCTTCCTAGACCAGCTCCAGTCTCTTTAACATTTTTTCCCCAGCATTGGAGAGCAAACCTAGGACCTCATACAACTATCTTTTTTCCTGTGAGTAATGAACCTGAGAGTCTAGTTACAGCTACAGACCTGAGAGGTCTATCAACGATACCTCTGAGCTACATCCCCAGTCCACTATCTTATCTGCACACTTTAATACAAAAAGGGGTGGGGTGGAGCTATGAGGTAAGTGGTTTCATCAAGTCTTCTGAGAAAGGGAATAGGGACAGTAGGGCACACGGGCAGATTTCGAATTCATACTGAGTTTTTTTGGGCAATGGATATTAACTGCCAGAGACCCACCCAAAATCTCTCCCCAGGGAGGTGAAAGATGATACACCATGAAGACTGTCAGGGCAAGAACTCATTCTCTGTCCAGCTTGAAACTAACCTGAAGAGTACAAATTTGACTTGGAAAACTTGGAGTCATCAACAACTTACACTTTAACCACTTGACTCTGGACTAACAGCCAGGCTTAAGAAAGCAGAGCCTTTGGGGTGGAGAATGCAGAAAGCAGGTGACCTAGTCTGGAGCTTTTACTGCTCTGGGGTCAAATTCCAAATCACCTCTTACTAGATGTTCCGCTTCAGAGAAGTCTTAACTAGTCTAAGCCTCAGTTTGTTCAGGTGTGGATCCGGTACAGTAAGGGTCCCTAGCTCACCAAATTGTATGTGGATTAGAGACAATCTATGTATAAAGTGTAGTTTACAGTTCTATCAGCATTGGCTCTGGAGACTAAAATTACCAGGTATTTTTCAGTAAACTGTATAGGGCAACCATTTAACTTCCTCTTTGGTAAACTAAGACTGAAAAGCAAGCCACGATTGTTCTTTTCTAGCCACCGCTACCATAACATGGGTGAGCACCAGGACTGCCAGATCTGGAACCTTGACATTTCTGAAAGCTCCGTTGGTAGAAACCACGTGAAATCTGTTTCCTGCTGTCACAGAAGAAAATGGAATGTGTCTTTGTTTTAAACTCATGATTCAGAACCCCTTCAGCAGGCCCTCTGGATCTAGCATTAGGAAGGCACACATCTCGTCTTGTCCTTGGGGTCGGTGCCCATCCCGTGAGACATGTACTGTGGTGGTAAACAACAAATGAAGACATCTATCTCTACTTCTAGGCCATGTTCCTAACTCAGGCACTAGGTCAACACTCACTGCCAAATCAGGGCCTTGCATGCCCTTGATATCTGTTATTTGAATGATGCGGCTACATCCAGGTAAACTTTAATGCTGTAAAAACCTGTTCTACCTGGGTAGGTATATTTCTATGCCTTGCCCCCATCCCTTCCTGCTGTGGAGAACCCTTTAATGGGCACATGATCTTTATGCTCTCAAGATGTGCTAATCTTATTCAGTTGCTTCTTAAAGATATGTGATTCTAGAACGGTAACAAAATGTAAACCCTACAAATGAAGCGTTCCCACCCACTTCTAGATGTTTCCTTGCAGCCAGTCCCAAGGGTGAGCTTCCAGTTTCCACCTTTTTTAGTGCAGTGACCCCAAGTGACCATGCCTTGTAAGTACAAGAGAGAAAACAAAGCCATTGGCAGGGTGGATCCCTGTTGCGAACCCTCAAACAGGAACCCACAGTCCTATTAAACTCAGGATGCCACTGTGGAGAACAATCGCAGGAAATTTGGTATTGCAGCCAAATAAAATCAGGCTTTCATGAAATATGAGCCAATTCTCAAAGGAGTTCAAAAGTGATCAGCCCCAAGTTTAATTCATTCATCAGCTGTTTTTATTCCATTGGTTTTGTTATTATCTTTGCGGTTTCTGCAGTGCTGGGCAAGTGCTTGGCCACTGAGCCACATCTCCAGCCAAAGAGCCATGAGTGGCTATAGATCACTCCAGTCATGGAGCCTGGAGCCTGGACTTTGCCAAGGTACTGAAAAAGCAGTAATGACTGAATGTCTGAAGTATGTCTGTTCACCAAGTGTGTGAGTGCTGCCCAAAGAGGCCAGAAGAGGGCATCAGATCCCCTGAAATGAACTTAGAGATTGTTGAGCGCCACTACCTCAGACAGTGAACCTGGGGTTTCTGTAAAAGCAGCTGGCACTCCCAACCGCTGAGCCTTCTGTCCAGCGCCCCTTCCTTCTTAGTGCTTATTTACTTACTTACTTATTGCAGGTCTATGTGTATTGAACCCCGGGCCACACATACAAGTACCCAATCACTGAGCTGGATCTCACGTTTGTTTGTTTATTTAAGAAAGAAGGCCCCGTTTTTCCCAGGTTAGTCTTAAGCTTATTATATAGGCAGAGAGAGCACTTGGATTGCAGGCATCCATCAGCACTTACTCAGTGATGGGAAGAGAGCACATGGCCTCATGTATGCTGGGCAAACTCTACCAACCAAGCTAGAATCCTGACCTATGGCATTTTTCTTTCTGAACAATTTTCTTGGATTCCATCTTAAACCCATAAAATGTAGTAGTATATACAACTCTGATTAGAGAATAAATGAGGTTATAATATTGCCCTAAATATTAAATATTAATTTTTAAAAAGAACACCTCTCTCCCCTGAATGTTATGCAGCCAAAATAAAACTATAAAACTTTCATAACTCCAAGCCTCTGTGTACTGGGATGCCCCACTATAAATGAAACAATTTCTTTTGTTTCCTTCTTTCTTTCTTTCTTTTTTATTGTGTATGAGTGCTTGGTCTGCATGTATGTCTGTGTACCATGTGCATGCTTGCTACCTATAGAGGCTAAAAGATGGCATCAGATCCCATGAGACTAAACTTACAGATGACATGAGTGTTGGGGAATCAAACCCGGGTTATTTGGAAGAGCAGCCAGTGCTCTTAACTTCTAAGCCATCTCTCCAGCTCAACAACTCCTTTTAAAATACGAACTTCAAAGCTCAAAGATGACTCCGTGCCTGAGTGCTTGCTCTTCCAGAAGAACTGAGATCAGTTCCCCTGCACCCACATTGGACAGCTCACAAACTGCCTGTAAATTCAGTGCTCCAGTGCCTGGTACCTTTGTTTGGCCTCTGTGGGTACTCACACTTGTGTAGTATACGCAGATACACACATGTACACATTAAAAAAAAATAAAAATAAATCTTAAAAAATACAAACTTCAGAAACACAAGGAAGCCAAATATATCTGCGACTTTCTGAGCCTGAAAATGAGCTATCTACAGATTTTCATAAGGTTCTATGGTCAATGCCAATGTTCAAGATACCCTGCCTTGTGACTAAAATTTTTTTTAAGAACTACGAAATTCTTTATAAAAATTCTCATGACCTGGGGCTGGAGGGATACTTTCTCAGAGGTTAAGAGCACTTGTTCTTGCAGAGGCCCTGGGTTTCATTCCCAGCACCTACGTAGCTGCTCACAAAAGCTGTCTGTAACCGCAGTTCCGGGGGCTCCGATGCCCTCTTCAGGTACCAGGAATGTACACGGTGCACAGACATACATGCAAACAAAATACCCATACACAGAAAAAAAATGAATCTTTAAACCTTATTTTTAAATGTTGACAGTTTAATATTTCCCAAGTACTCAGAATTTCAAGATATTGTTTTTGTTTACTGTGACCCTAACTTACATATTAAAATAAAGCATATGTTACACAGCTATAATATATATTCACAAATATATTGTTTAACTTGAAGCTTAAAAAAAAACTCTCCTTTCCTTCCCTAAAACTATATTTATTATCTTTATTCCTAAAAACATTAAAGTCAAAGAAATATGATATCCTGTTTGCTCTCAAACTGGTAAAACTTCACGGTCAGCTTTTGGAAATGTGCCCAAGGGAGTCTGTGAATACAAGTACGAAACAATTATGTTATCACAAAACAATTACAAAAATTTCTTCTGGTACGTCATCCCGTACAATTCCCTTTTCCTCCTATTTTTTCCTAGCCTCCTGCAGGCCCTTTTGTGGCTATCCCCACACCTCCACCCTCCAGCTCCCCCTGACTCTTAGCAGCGAGGCTCCATTCCAGTACCAAAACATAGGCTGCCTTCTGAACCAAACTGGCTCAGACCTATTTTCAGAGTGTGTACTAAAGAGCTAAGAACACACCTGCAGGACCACAGGCGGTTTAAAGAACCGCAGGGATCATCCAGTCCATGCAGGGCGTGTCTAGCAGATGAAGCCTGGTGTCAAGAAGTTCTAGTGTGAATATGGATGGTAGAGAGATGTTGCAAACAGTGTAGTTGTCCTTTCCTAAAACCATAGCTGCCTTCCTCTTCTTCTTCTTCTTCTTCTTCTTCTTCTTCTTCTTCTTCTTCTTCTTCTTCTTCTT
>JADRCD010238591.1:39356-55135 GCA_019843815.1 Montemys delectorum
TTCTTCTTCTTCTTCTTCTTCTTCTTCTTCTTCTTCTTCTTCTTCTTTTAAATTAGTCTCAAGATAAGGATTTAGGTAACCGTTGGCACAAATGCTATGCTAGTTGAAATCTATTGACTGTTAAGGCTTAGAAAAACAGGTGCTAAGTTATCTTAACATAGCTAAGACTTCACATGGTTAAACCTCCAGGGCACAGCCATGAAGCCTCGTGGGAGCAGGGGGGCGTGTCCCCTAGAGGGTGAAGCTGGCACTGAACCAAGTGGTTCTAAACCAAGGAGAGAAACAGGCATAAAAAAAAAAAATCAAGGAACCTGACAGAATGAAAATATCCTGTGAAAATAAATGTCTGGCTATAGCGTGGTGCCGTGTGCCCAGACATGGGACAGCAAAATGAATTGGAGGCCCCACCTGGTGGTAAGCTGGATGCCACGTTGCCAGATTTCCTGCTGGAGATGCTCAGTGCTGGAGGCTAAGCTGTGCTCGGACAATGCTTGAGTAACAGCAGGTTTTCCTTCCCATTGCTCCCATCTTTCTTCAGTTTAGTAACTATCCCTGTGGCTGTTGTTGCTGTTGCTGTTGTTGTTGTTGTTGTTGTTGTTGTTGTTGTTGTTGTTGTTGTTTTGGTGTTTCAGTTTTTGGTTTTTAGTTTTGTTTCTGTTGCACCAACAAATACCTAAGCACAAACAACCCTGTGAGAAGGGGCTTCGTTTGGCTTACAGTTCCAAGTTATAGTCTAGCATATTGTATTGTTACAATGGCAGGAGCTTGAAGCCACTAGCTACACCCACAATCAAGAGCAAAGAGAAATGAATGTATTCGTGCTTAGGGTTCAGCTAGCTTTCTCTATTCTTATACACTCTAGGGCCCCAAACCAGTGAATGGAGTCTGGGTGTATCCCATGTCAATTAAGGCAATCAAGACAATGGCCTAAAGGCAGGGGCGAAGCACACACGGACCTAGACAGTCCCTTACTGAGACTCTCTTGCCAGGTGACTCTTCATTGTGTCAAGTTGACAATTAAATTAACCACCACAATGGCTAATGGTGGCTAATTCCCACTCTTGAATTTTACTCTCCAACTCCACTTGTACAGCTTTCTTAGGTGTTTTACAGTTAACTCAAATCCTGGGAAAGAAACATAGTATCTCAGCTCTCTCCTTAAACTCTCCTTCAAATAGGACAGCAGCCCATGGTACCTTATTTCATACATGGAATGAAAATTAACTGTGTTTGGTTCCTGTCCATTCTTGCAAAATGAAAGCTAAAGGTGTTGGCCTAAGGGTCTATTGAGGGCAGCAAGCAAGGAAGGCGCTTCATCTGGGAACAGTTTGAAGTCGAGAGGTAGGGGTAATACAGCCTTGGCAGGGTACAAGGGACTACAAGTCATCAATGATTTCTGCCTACATTACATGTCTCTTGGTGTCAAGAACCCGCTCATGACTCCTCAGATAGACCAGACTCATCCTCCCATATGATGTGGTGTGGGAAGGGAGACAGGGTTTCTCTGTGTAGCCCTGGCTGTCCTGGTACTCACTCTGTAGACCAGGCTGGCCTTGAACTCAGAAATCCACCTGGCTGCCTCTACCTCCCAAGTGCTGGGATTAAAGGCGTGCGCCACCACTGCTTAAGAGACATTTTGTAAATGTACCACATTTTCTGTATCCATTCCTCTGTTGAGGGACATCTGGGTTTTTTCCAGCTCCTGGTTACTATAAATAAGGCTGCTATGAACATAGTGGAGCATGTGTTCTTATTACATGTTGGAGTATCTTCTGGATATATGCCCAGGAGTGGTATTGGTGGGTCCTCAGGAAGTACTATGTCCAATTTTCTGAGGAACCCTCAGACTGATTTCCAGAGAGGTTATACCAGCTTGCAATCTCACCAGCAATGGAGGAGTGAGGCATTGCTAGAAATCATGTGAGCCACAAGCCAGCCAACAAGATCTCTCAATTCACCCTGCTAGAGAATCAAACCCACCAGGCCCTAATCATAACACAGCTCTTCTACAAGGCACCTCAAATTCCTGCCTGAAGAATAAAATTTACAGAAAGAAGACTGAAGTGCAGTTTATCATGTTTGCTGGTGCTGCCTTCTCTCTCCCCTGGTAAGGAAAGGGTGTAGGAAAACACTCAGCTATTCTCCCTGCCTCAACTCTCACACACAGGCATTTCCCCCAGGAAGGTGTCCTGATTACTGGTGGCAGCAGCCTAGTGTCCTGACCCTGACCACACTGTCTATTCCAGAACATCATGGCAAGACCTTCTGGTCTCTTCCAGGCAATCTACTTCCATTTAAATCCTTCATTTCTGCCCATATAGCTTGTAACTTTAAAATAGTTTTGCCTCCCTCACTTGGTTTTTTGAGGAGTATTTTTTGTACTTGCTTTGAGTTTTTGTATCATCATCATCAGGGTTGTTTTGTTTTGTTTAAGACAAGGTCTTTCTATGTAGCCCAGACTGGCCTAGAACTTGTAATCCTCTAGGCTTAGCCCCTTGAATGTAGAGATTATAGGCATTTGCTACCAGGATGACACTTGCTTCCTCCTTTCGCTGAAATAATGACATTTTCTTTCAACTGCCTATTTTCTTTTGCTTCGCAAGGATGGGCACAGTCTGCAGATTTGGCTTCGAACTGTGGTACTAGGGAGGAAGCTGGCAGGATCAGGGGTTGGAGGTCAAGGAGTTTGAGCAGCTTTGGCAGCAGAGAGCACAGTCACTGAACATGCTTAGTGCCGTCACGAGTAAAGGCACACGTTTCAGAAGGCACTGGCCAGTTCGGGACACAGTATGATCCACGTAGAAAAAGTTCTTTTGCAACTTCATGCTGCCAACCCAAGAACCAGCACTTCCAATCCAAGGGAGTAAGACACAGTTGTTTTCTGTGGCCCAATATTGTCTTGAACTTTTCAAAGAGATTCAAACTACATAGTGCTAAATATATCAACAAACAGCAGAAATGTACGCAAGTTAAATCAACAGATTATTTGGGAGAATAAAGAGAAGACATTAAAAAGTGTCCTCCCACTTACTCTACAAACATTTGTCAACAAATATTTACTGACTGTCACTGTCACACGCAGCCACTGGCATCTTGTTCCCACACTGATAAGTATCAGAGACAGGCAGGCAGGCAGGCAGAGAGAATAAAATGCTTAAAGAGGACCCTTTTAACGTAGAGACGCTTGCTTTTTCATCTTCATCCCGGGCTTGCACTGTGCAAGTGAGTGCCCACATTTCCAAAGAAGCTATTTTTAGGTCTTACATGGAAATAAAAAGCGTGTAGCTAAGAGACCACCAGACATCCAAGAAAACAATACAAGGCAAACATTCTACTGTGTTGCTCTGAAACTCAGATCCACCCAAATACAAACTGGTTCCAATGATATGTCTAGTTTTCTGGTCTTTTTTTTTTTTTCTTCACTGAGATATTTTACAGAAAACAATTGAATGTAAATGAAATGTCTATTAGGAGATGATATCGGCTCACATTCGACCACTTAAGAGTCTTCCATTTTTATCTTTTGTGGTCATGGATCAGGAAGCAAACACGATACAAAGAGAAGGTAGATTGATTCTTATGATGTCTGAAGAAATAAGAAACTCTGATACCAAGTGTGTAGAAAATTATGATTTTTTTAAAAAAATATTTTTATTCTGTTATTTTAAGAAAATATACAAGAAGCCATGCTTAGTGGCACACACTTTTCATCCGGGCACTAAGGAGACAGAGGCAGGCAGATCTCTGTGCATTCCAGACCAGCCTGGTCTACAAAGCAACTTCCAGGACAGTCGGGCTGTTACACAGAGAAACCTTGTCTCAAAAAATTTAAACAAACAAACAAAAATAAAAAGGGAGCAAGGAAGGATACAAGGAAGGTATATACAGATCATCTCAGAGCCACTAAAAATCTACAGATTTTAAAACCAAGTTATGCAGGTTTGAAATCCTAGCATTCAGGAGGCTGAGGCAAAGGACAGCTGTAAATTTGAGGCCAACTTGAATTACAGAATGAGACCTGGACACCAAAAAACTGAAAGTTAAAACGGAAAAGAGAAATGAAGGTAAAATAAATGAACGCAAACCATGAAAGCATCCTACCTTAAAGTAGCTTCAAGGGGCAGCTCGAAAGACTGAATCTCCGCTAGAACATTCTCGTAGGCTTGCTCTGTGTCTTCTTCCAACATGATTCCGCACACCCCTGGCTTCCCAGCTGGAGACACTTGATTTTATGATGAGAGTGATTATGATTTCTATAATGAATGATGTTTTCTCTGCTATTGTTGTAAGCCTTCCCTGCTCACCCAAAGGAGCAACAGAAAGCAAGCTCACTGTCTGTCCCCATGCCATCAATGTCCTTGCAGCCAAGAATGTTACACAGCTGTTGCTGTCTCGTCTCTACTTACAACATTTTACTTATTATTAACCTTGACCCAGTTCAGCGAGCTCCTGCCTACTGCCTGCTCTTGGCTCACTTATTTCTCACAGACAGCAGCAATGCCGAGATGGAATCAGAGCCATTACGCCGTAAAATTAATTATATACACTTAATTTGGCACGTCATGCTTTAATACTATGTATGCTAATAGATGATATTATTTGCGATACTGCTTATGTTAACATATGTTCTTGGCTACTCATGAAAATTCTGCCCTGGCTGATGAGCCCCAGGAGGCAACTTGTCTAGGAAGAATGTGATGTCCTAAGAAGTATGATTTTTGAGGTCTCCGGGTAGTCAGTTTCTTGCTCCTCTGTTTTAGTCTCTATATGCTAATCGTCTCCTTTCTAGAAGTATCTGTTCTTTCCCCTCATGTTCCAGCACAGATTCCTCCTAAGCGTGCTTAGATTTAAACCTCCTCCTAACACTTGTGCTCCTGTGGGAGAGTGGGTCAGATCCTTTCTGCATACTTAGTGTTAAGAAGGAGAAGACAGAACATGAGGATACCAAGAGTTAGGGTGCTGGCTGTCACAGGAAGGAAGAAAGAGTACTGGAGCTAGAACAAACGTGAAAACTAGAAATTACTTCTGCTCTGTAGGGAAATGTTGGTCTAAGTGATGCAAACATCTGACGACTTCAATTTAAATTTATTAAAACCTGAAAGCACATACAATGAGAAGCCATTCTTATCATATATTAACATAATAAATCGAATATCAAAGAACACATATGTAGATAAAGCTGCAAACATACACCTGAAAGGACAAGTCCTGCCTTGAACACCATACATTTTTAAAACTGCTTTTTGGGGGCGCTGGCGAGATGGCTCAGCAGGTAAGAGCACAGATTGCTCTTCCAAAGGTCCTGAGTTCAAATCCCAGCAGCCACATGGTGGCTCACAACCACCCGTTATAAGATCTGACTCCCTCTTCTGGTGCATCCAAAGTCAGCTAAATGTACTTATGTATAATAAGAAATAAATCTTTGGGCTGGAGCGGGGCCAACCGGAGCAAGCAGAGGTCCTAAAAACTCAATTCCCAACAACCACATGAAGGCTCACAACCATCTGTACAGCTACAGCGTACTCGTATATATTCATAAAATAAAAAAATAAATCTAAAAAAAACAAACCCTGCTTCTTCTCCCATACAGTCAGAATCTTCTTCTGACTATGGGGCAGCATCCCAGCACCTGGGGGTGGGGTAGAAGCAAAAGCTTGAGGCCAGCTTGGCTACATAGTAAGACTTTGTCTAAAACACATTTATCCAAAATTTTCAAAATTACAAAAGAGTCCTAAGAAGAAACATGAACAGCCACATGTCCTTCATTTGTTACATGTTGCTACATCCACCAGAGGGGGTTTTAGGACATTGACATAACTCCTTAATACAAAATCCTACCGATTTAAATAGAGAACTTGGGAAAACAATGTGTCAAGCAGTTTATTTAAGGAACTGCTTTCTGTAGCAACTACAGCCTTGAATTATACTATGGGGCAGGCTGCCCAGTGCCACCAGTCTCTCCCAGAGCAGCCAGTCTCACCCAAACAGCCAAGGCCTTCTAAGCTGCTGGCTTGCTCACCACCTTCTCCAGAGTGCTCCCCACCATCCCTCCTCTCAGACTCCACTCTCTCCACTCCTCCCACTTGTCAAGTGAATGTCCTCCACCTCTACAAAAGACATAAGCAACAACTTCCTGTTTCCACTAGCTCAGCCAGCATCTTCCTTTTATTTAGAACTTTCTTTGAGTTCACTTCCTGCCAGTGCCTGTGTGTACACACACACACACACACACACACACACACACACACACACACTCATACACACACTCACACTGAAACAATAGAAGAGGCTCTCCTCCCACAAGTCAGTCAGAAAAACAACATCCTATGTGAGTGATTGTGCTGCTGGCAAATTCACCAAATAAGGAAAGGTAAAGAAGAAAATGGAAAGTTTTCAGCAGCACTATTCCAAGACAACCACGTAAAAAAAAAAAGGTGTGGGGCTGGAATGTTCTGCCTCCAACGTGTGTGTGTGTGTGTGTGTGTGTGTGTGTGTGTGTGTGTGAGTGTGTGTGTGTGAGTGTGTGTGTGTGTGTGTGTGAGCACGCGAGTGCACGTGTGACTATTACAGACATTGACTGTTTATTGCATTCTCTTTTTTTAAAGATTGTTTAAAGGTTTATCTGTTTCATGCTTCGCCTGCACACCAGAAGAGGGCACTGGGTCCCATTATAGATGGCTGTAAGTAAGCTACCATGTGGTTGCTGGGAATCGAACTCAGGACCTTTGGAAGAGCAGCCCCTGCTCTTAGCCAACTGGACTATCTCTCTAGCCTCAGTATTTTCTTCTTAATATAACCTTAATTTTTATTAAAATAATAATTTTTTTCATACAACATATTCTGATCATGGTTTCCCCTCCCCCAACTCCTTCCAGGTCCTCCCCACCTCCCCACTTACCCGAAATACACAAATCCACATACCTTTTCTTTGTCTCTCTCATTAAAAAAAAAAAAAAAAAAAAAAAAACAGAAAAAAAAAACCAGATGAGGACAAAACAATGAAAAGAGAGAGGCAGAGAGAGAGATGACAGAGAGACAGAGAGAGAGAATACGAACCAGAGAAAAGGCAGAAGAAAAAAACACATACAGATGCAGAGAGATACACACATAGAAATGCCCTAAAAACACAAAATCAAAACCATGAGATATATAAGCGAAAGATGTACAAGGTTGGAAAGGGTGACCAGATAAAGCATTATGAGACAGAAGGTCTCCAGAAATATCACTGAGCTCATTTGCACTGGCCATCACATCTGGGAGTGGGGGCTGCCCTGGAGTGTGGTTTGTATTCTCAGTAGGACTCTGTCTCCACCTCCAAGGCTTCCTAGGAGGCGGGGTACTTGATGGAAGCGCACATGGTCTTATGATCAGGGTGTGAGACTCTGGGTCCCTGTCTGTTCCTGAGGCTGCTTTGGGATTTTTCTTCCTTCTCTGTAACTAAGCCTCTGTCTTGTTGATTGGCCTGGAGCCCTCAGGCCTCTAGATCTTAAAACAAAACAAAACAACTTCTTCAGATAAAATCCCACTGCCCTTTGTTCCCATCAGGACTAGACTTGGCTGTCATGGTTTCACTGGCACAGGGCCTGCACGCACAGTTTGCAGTCTTTAGGAAACATCTGGGGACATCTAGGGACACAGTAAGGGTGTCCCAGATGGAAGAAGAAGGGTTCCCAATAAGGTAACCCAACTTCAGCATATATCACCCAGAATTCAATTCTACTCAGTCTTGTGGAGTTTGAGTTTCATTCTGTGCAATTCTGACCTTTATATATATATATATTTTTTTTTTGGATTCATAAAAGGCAGTAAAAACTCAGCTATTTTACAAATAAAAGTCTATGCAAAAGCCCACGCTGATGTGTTTTCTGAACAAATGTCAAACAATAGCTTCTCTGTTCAGAAAAACAATAATTACTAGTTCTATTCAAAATTGTCACAATGCAATATGGCATGGAGTCAAACTATATGGAATGGTAAGAAAAAAAATTATATTATATGGAAAACATATGGCTCCTATATTTAAAAAAACTAGATAGAATGAACACAGGAAGATTTTTAGTAAATTTCAAATATATATTTGTATATTGTTGTAATTAAAAAATAAAATACACCTGGGCAGTGGTGGCACATGCCTTTAATCCCAGCACTTGAGAGGCAGAGGCAGGTGGGTTTCTGAGTTCTAGGCCAGCCTAGTCTACAGAGTGAGTTCCCGGACTGCCAGGGTTACAAAAAAAAACCATAAAAAAAAAAAATAAAAAAAAAAAAAAAAAAAAGAACAGGAAAAAAAGAAATGAAATACAAAATCAATATCATATACAATAGTATTCAACTACACCAAATCTTTGGGCATATGCTATACTACTGGACTAAAACTGGGATACTTTGGACCATAACTGGAAGCTCTCTAAGAGTCCTAAAACAATAAGAAATGACAATGTCCCTTTATAAGTCCTGCTGGCCGGCACTTAGAACTCAGAGCTCATCACTGACGTGAGGGTATATCAAGCAAGAAAAAGTTCAAGAAAATCTAGAACGGAGGGTGGGTGTGGGGAGTAGTCAGGAATCTCAGAGTCCTGGATGTAGCAAGACTTTTAGCTTTTCTACACGTTTGGTGTGTGGGTGACTGGCCCAGCTTTAAGGGCTGGGGTCACATTACAGCTAACAGTAGCTGTTCCTATGTCCCAAAGCATCATTTATCTCTCACCTCTGACTTGCAGTCACACTGTGCCCACCAGACACTGGACAGACACTGGACCCTGACACTCAGAGCTCTGCTCAGCACGGGCCCTGTTGCTCTCAATTTCCTCCCTCCCTGTAGAACTCAGCCCATGAGCTTCTGATACCATGAACACACACCCGGCCCTCTCCTGCAGTCCTGGCATCTTCTCTGGCTAACAAGTAAGCTCTCTTGGGTGGAGCTCACCTCCTCACCTCCTCCTTTCTTCTCTGCCTCCTTTCATCTTCAGACATATCCGGTATTTGTCATCCGTACCTGCTCTTACTGTCTTCTATCCAAATAGTCACCATGACACACAGGCCAGTGTAAACATGTGCACACGCCTTCTCTAAAACTGTAGGTTGTTGTTTTGCTTTGTTGGTTTCTAGGGTTTTGTTTTGTTTTGTTTTTGTTTTTGTTTTTTAGACTAGTCTCCCCCCCTTTAGAGATTTTCTTTATTTGCATTTCAAATGTTATCCTCTTTCCTGGTTTCCTCTCCAAAAACCCCCTATCTCA
Source organism: Montemys delectorum (assembly GCA_019843815.1). Lineage (NCBI taxonomy): Eukaryota > Metazoa > Chordata > Mammalia > Rodentia > Muridae > Montemys > Montemys delectorum. Next base: position 48,589 of record JADRCD010238591.1, read on the forward strand.
CCCCCTCCTCCCCCTGCTCACCAACCCACCACTCCCACTTCCCTGTCCTGGCATTCCCCTACACTGGGGCACTGAGCTTTCTCAGGACCAAGGGCCTCTGGGCCTCTCCTCCCATTGATGACCGACAAGGCCATCTTCTGCTACATTTGCAGCTGGAGCCATGGGTCCCTCCATGTGTACTCTTTGGTTGGTGGTTTAGTCCCTGGGAGCTCTGGGGGCACTGGTTAGTTCAAATTGTTGTTCCTCCTATGGGGCTACAAGTTCTTTCAGATCCTTCAGTCCTTTCTCTAGCTCCTCCATTGGGGACCCTGTGCTCAGTCCAATGGTTGGCTGAGAGCATCCACCTCTGTATTTGTCAGGAACTGTCAGATCCTCTAAGGAGACAGCTTTATCAGGCTCCTGTCAGCAAGCACTTGTTGGCATCCACAATAGTGTCTGAGTTTGGTGATTGTATATGGGAAGGATACCCAGGTGGGGCAGTTTCTAGATGGTCTTTCCTTCAGTCTCTGCTCCACACTTTGTCTCTGTATCTCCTCCCATGGATACTTTGTTCCCCTTCTAAGAAGGACCGAAGTATCCATACTTTGGTCTTCCTTCTTCTTGAGCTTCATTTGTCTGTGAATTGTATCTTGGGTATTCTGAGCTTCTGGGGTAATATCCACTTACCATCAGTGACTGTATACCATGTGTGTTCTTTTATGATTGGGTTACCTCACTCAGGATAATATTTTCTAGTTCTATCCATTTGCCTAAGAATTTCATGAATTCATTGTTTTTAATAGCTAAGTAGTATTCCATTGTGTAAATGTACCACATTTCCTGTATCCATTCCTCTGGTGAGGGACATCTGGGTTCTTTCCAGTTTCTGGCTATTATAAATAAGGCTGCTATGAACATAGTGGAGCATGTGTCCTCACTACATGTTGGAGCATCTTCTGGGTATATGCCCAGGAGTGGTATTGCTGGGTCCAATTTTCTGAGGAACCACCAAACTGATTTCCAGAGTGGTTGTACCAGCTTGCAATCCCACCAGAACTGAAGAAGTGTTCCTTTTTCTCCACAACCTCTCCAGCATCTGCTGTCACCTGAGTTTTTCATCCTAGCCATTCTGACTAGTGTGAGGTGGAATCTCAGGGTTGCTTTGATTTGCATTTCCCTGATGACTAAGGATGTTGAACATTTCTTTAGGTGCTTCTCAGCCATTCGGTATTCCTCAGTTGAGAATTCTTTGTTTAGCTCTGTACCCCATTTTTAATAGAGTTATTTGGTTCTCTGGAGTCGAATTTCTTGAGTTTTTTGTATATATTGGATATTAGTCCTCTATCGGATGTAGGGTTAGTAAAGACCTTTTCCCAATCTGTTGGTTGCCATTTTGTCCTATTGACAGTGTCCTTTGCCTAACAGAAGCTTTGCAATCTTATGAGGTCCCATTTGTCAATTTTTGAGCTTAGGCTATTGGTGTTCTGTTCAGGAAATTTTCCTCTGTGCTCATGTGCATGAGGCTCTTCCCCATTTGCTTTTCTATTAGTTTTTATTAGTATCTGGTTTTATGTGAAGGTTCTTGATCCACTTGGACTTGAGCTTTGTACAAGAAGATAAGAATGGGTGGGTTTTTCGAAAGAAAAAAAGAATGAGTGGGTTTTTTTAAAAACTTTTTATTGATTCTTTGTGAATTTCACATCCTACACTCTAATCCCACTCGTTTCCCTATCCTTCCATATCCACCCCCTGCCCTTGTAACCTCCTCCCCCGAAGAAAATTACTACTACTACTACTACTACTAATAATAATAATAATAATAATAATAGTCTAGTCAGTTAGCTCAGTTGGTTAGAATGTGGTGCTAATAATGCCAAGGTCGCAGGTTCGATCCCTGTATAGGCCACATATGTGATGTATTTTGGGCTGGAGAGATGGCTCAGCAGTTAAGCATACTAACTGTTCTTCTAGAGGTCTTGAGTTCAATTCCCAGCAACCACATGATGGCTCATAGCCATTTGTAATGGAATCCGATGCCCTCTTCTGGTGTGTATGAAAAGAGCAACTGTGTACTCACATAAATAAATCAAGAAAGAACAAAAGAAAGAAAGAAAGAAAGAAAGAAAAAAAGAAAGAAAGAAAGAAAGAAAGAAAATGTCTTGCTGTAGAAGTTGGGCGTGTCATGGTGTGTCACATAGTATACCATTTTGCCCAAACAGCTTTACATGTAAATATCCATTGCAGTGAGTCATTGGTCTGGTTTGAGGCCTCTTGTAGTTTCTGCTACACTATCCATACTGGATCCTCACTGGGACTTCTCTCAGATATCCTGTTGCTGCCCTGTGTCTAGAGATCCTGCAGCTTTGGATCTGCGGGACTATGCAGAACCATGCTCTACTGGTTCATAGATGGTGTAGATGTTAGGGTGGGCCATCTCAAAGCCTTAGATCTGGATCTGGGTGGTAGATGAGTTGGTCAGCTCACTAGCTCTCCCTCACTCACACCATCAGGGCCCGCTCTCCAGCACTGCCCCATGAAGGGGCAGGGGCAGGTCACCCAAGTGCCCTTGGCCCACAAGAGTGGGGGCAGATCTCCTGCTCTTCCTCTTTTGTCTGGCTCTCCCTTACCCACATCACCAGGGGCAGCTCTACTGTGCTGTCCAGGCTAGGGAAGGAGAAAGATCTTCTGAGTGCCTCAGTTGGTGAGGGTTGGGGCCAGCTCTACATAGCCCTTAAACATCAACATAGCCCCAGATAGCAACGGCCCAAACCAGGGACATCTGCATGCCTTTCGGTGGTAACATGGGCCACAGGCATCAACACAGACCCTCACTACTGCAAAGCCATGGACCCAGACTTGGTCCTCAAGGGCAGCATATGTCTACACCTCACCATGGCCTCGTGTGGCAGTGCAGGCTGCTCACATCAGGCTGTTCTTCTCCACCTTCCAGTCTCCAGTTCTGCCTCTCTTCATTGTGCGCACACTGATCTGTTCTGTTTTCTCTCCCACCTCTATCATTTACTTGCTCATCTTAGTGCCATCCAGGCGTCCGGAAATCTTCCACCTGCCCTCACATCCCAAGAGCAGGGCGATTTCTTTTGCTTTTTAATAGTCTGGTCTTTCTTTGTTACATAAATAAATATAAATAAAAATGTTTTTACCAGCCTGGTCTAGTGAGTACCAGGACAGCCAGGGCTATACAGAGAAATCCTGTATAGAAAAAAAAAAAAAAAAAAAAAAAAAAATTTTTTTTAGATTTATTTATTTTGTGTGTATGAGTAGTTCTTCTGCATGTATGAGTGTACCATGTGGCCGGGTGGTGGTGGTGCACGCCTTTAATCCCAGCACTTGGGAGGCAGAGGCAGGTGGATTTCTGAGTTCGAGTCCAGCCTGGTCTACAGAGTGAGTTTCAGGACAGCCAGGGCTACACAGAGAAACCCTGTCTCGAAAAACAAAACAACAACGAAGAAGAAGAAGAAGAAGAAGAAGAAGAAGAAGAAGAAGAAGAAGAAGAAGAAGAAGAAGAAGAAGAAGAAGAAAAGAAAGAAAGAAGGAAAGAAAGTGTACCGTGTGTGTGTCTGACATTTTTATCTGGTGCCTTCAGGGATCCAAAGAGGGCATTGGATTCCCCCTGGAACTGGAGTTACAGAGGGTTGTGAAAACCTTGGTCCCCTCTGTAAGAGCAACAAGTGCTCTTAACTGCTGAGCCATCTCTCCAGGCCCAGGAGGTAGATATTACTAACTTCATTTTAGAGCACTTAAAACATTGAACAAAGAGAAACTGAGTAGCTTGCTCTGGGCTACTGAGTCAGTAAGTGGTAAAAATGGCTTCAGAAATCATTTCAATCACATTTGAATTCACCTCTAAGAACCCTGAATATTGGCTAGTAAAGAAGAAAATTCTAACTCATTAAAATTTAGAAGGGGGAAATAGAAAGTCCCTTAGTTTACTAAAACCTGAGAACATCCATTATGTCCACTATCAAACACCTACTTGGGGACAGTTACATATTAATAGATGCTGTTCCCCTGAGAACTCTCAGTCCCCTCTGGAAGCCACTCTGCATTGTTTTCTACAGCATAATCAGTAATCAGTGCTGTGAAAGAGCCTCCCCAGCTTCTTCTGTGGGAGCTCAGAGGAGGGCGCCCAGGCAGCCTTGGGAGCAGATAGGAGAAAGAGTAACATCTCAGAGCTGCAAAACTGGACACACAGACAGCTCACCAAGTAAAGGAGGCAATGGGGTAAGAGTGTTTCAGAGAGAATGGCATGGACAGAGACACACAGCAAAGCTCCTGACCAGAAGCTTCAAAGAAGCTTGTACGCCCCCACCTCTACCCCTCTACCATAGTCATAGTAGGCATAGAGCAAAGAGTCCCCTGTGGGGCTCACACCTACACCCCCACCTCTACCCTTCTACTATAGTCATAGTGGGCATAGAACAGAGAGGCCCCTGTGGGGCTCACACCTACGCCCCCACCTCTACCCCTCTACCATAGTCACAGTGGACATAGAACAGAGAGGCCCCTGTGGGGCTCACACCTAGAATCCTGGCCCAGAGAAACAGGAGAGGCAGGAAGATTGACACGAGTTCTAGGACCTGGGCTACAGAGGGAGACTGGATCTAGCATGTGAGCCACCATGTGGTTGCTGGGAATTGAACTCAGGACCTCTGGAAGAGCAGTCAGAGCTCTTACCCCCTGAGCCATTTCTCCCGCCCCCATGTATCATCCTTTAAGAGAGATGCGACATCCAAATTCATTAGAGGAGACTAGTACTTGTTCAAATGGTAGTTCAAATGTTCTTTCAAGTGGTATTTCTGCATGAAATGCCCATGGCACTTTTCAGAATGATCACAGACCTCCCTGTTGCTCGCCTGGCCCCACTCATCTTCCTTCACCCCTACCTCACCCTCTACCCTCCCTCAGCCCTACCTCCTCCCCAACCTCAGTGCCTGCTGTCCTCTGCTGCCTTGTTCCTTTGGCCTCTGTGCTTAGCTTCCTAGTTTCCATGTGGGTCCGACCTGCCCTACTCCCTGGCTTTGGCTTCTGCTCCTTCTCAAAGCTTCTGTCTGGTGTTCAGTTGGCTCATGCCTTCCAAGTTCATCTTTCCTGGACACAAACGTGTGATCTTTGGTGTGACTCTCCTTTCCCTGCCTCTGCTTTCTTTCTGCCACCGGAGGTTCTGCAACTTTGGACACCCATCTGCCTTCTCCCTTGGAATGTTAAATACACAAGGATGAGGTTTTGTTGCTTCTTTGTTTGTTGATGATGTATCTGTAGTACACTTGTACACATGTGTGGCAAATAGAGGACCGTCTCCAAATATTTGTCTGGTAGATAAACAAAGAGGCAAACAAATGAGAAGAGAGAAAAACACATACTCAGATGGTTTCCCCTGAACAGGAGAAATGAACAGTGAAAAAGGAAAGGATAAAAAGCCAGAAGGAGCAGATCGCATGTCCACTGGCATGCTAATGAATGAATCCTAGGTAAAATGTGCTATAAGCATGGAGTGAGACAACATTATTCAGCCTTAGGAAGGACATAATCCTCCTAAACAAAGCACCTTGGCGTGTTATTCTAAACAAAACAAGTCCTTCTCACTAAGATGAGGCATCCAAAGGCAAATGCTAGAAACAGAAGGCAGGATAGCAGATGTCCAAGGTGAGATGGGAAGGCGGGGTGCAGGGAGGTGGTTAATGAAGGTATAAGTCTGATGTTTCCAGAGAAAAGCCTTCTGGAGGTCTGTCGCAAAACATCGGCTTCACTCAGCCCTCTGAGCCGTACACTCAGACTTGGTTGAATGAGGGCTTTGTTGTTTTAGTGCGTGAAGAGCTCAAGCGACACAGAGTATGTATGTATGAAGGATCAGCCACGGGGCCTGCAAGTTCCTGAGTAGCTTCTTTTGGATACTACAGGAGGTTACAGTCAAATCCCACCCAAAGAAGCTGATGAACACAGGGATCCTTACGGTGCAAGAGGGTGTGTCCTGGGAAGCAAATGTGCCTGCAGAGGTAACCAAGGGGATGCCTGCCTGAGACAAGGGTAGCCATGGAGATCAGGCCCTGCTGTTTTGCTGTCTCAGCTGAGTGACTAGTACAAGTCAGGTGCTCCATAAATATTTGTTCAATAAATAATCTTGACACAGAAGCACGGTTCTTTGTAAGTAATGGATAACTAATAAATATTTAATTGTGATATCACAGTTTGTCTTATAAAGGCTATCTAATGTAAAATAGTTAAAAGCTGCATTGTATTGATATGATTTCAACATTAGGAGATCTTTTAAGATATTAATTGGGTTTTAAAGCCTGCAGAGCATTATGTCACTTTTAGGAGATATGGTTCATTATTTATTTGGCTTGGTGTTTGGAAGTCTGTTCTTTAAGCAAAGAACTATGACATAAATCTATGTGTTCCCACAGAGCCATTATATATTTTTCTATCATCAGCAGATGATATTTCACCATGAGAGGCTTGTGATGGTTCAATGGATCTGTTTTCTCAATTCATTATATGCCTATAGTCCTTTAAAAAATAAGATACTTCAAAAAATATCCCGCCAGGC